>PVJA010021689.1:0-19139 GCA_004027025.1 Myocastor coypus
CAACCCCTATACATTTTTTTTTTTTTTTGGATGAGTGACTTAAATACAAAATGCAATTGACAGAGTTAATAAATAGAATAAAAATTAATGTTTATTGAAAGTGTTATTGTTTAACTGTTTGGTATCTCTTGATCTATACTGATTTGATGATAAAAATATGTAATACAACAATTGTTAAATTTTTCTTGTTTTGAAATTCTGTACTAAGCCGGGCATGGTGGCACACGTCTGTAATCCCAGCACTCAGAAGGCTAAGGCAGGAGGATCAGTGGGAGTTCGAGACCAGCCTGGGCTACAAAACTGAGCTCAAGGCCAGTCTGAACTGTACAGCGAGACCCTGTCTCAAAAAGGCAAAAAAAAGAAATTCTGTACTATATGTACTCTTGTCACTTTTTTTTTTTTGTTTTTATTTCTATTTTTACTCTTAAAAACATAATAAATTTAAAAAAAAAAAACTAAAGACATCTGATACATTAACAACAAGGAAGAAGGGCTAGGGAGATAGCTCAGTGGCATAAGTGCCAGCCTGGCAAGCACAAGGTCCTGAGTTTGATACCTGGCATCACAAAATAAATACATACATACATACATACATACATACATACATACATACAGTTTCTTTTGGCTGGGGGTGGTGGCACACACCTATAATCCCAGCACTTGGGAGGCTGAGGCAGAATGGTCAGTGAGTTCAAGATCAGCCTGGGCTGCAAAAGTGAGCTCAAGGTCAGTGTGAACTGCATAGTAAGACCTTGTCTCAAAAAGACAAAGGGGAAAAAAAAAAAAAAGAACAAGGAAGAGACATTGCTTCTTCTTATAATTTACTTTCCAGGCACTATACAGCACTATGAAAATTTATTGTGTCCCAGAAGGCTAGTTGCTAGTTGGCTATAGTGGGAATACTTTGATAAGCAAAATCATTACTTACCAAAACCTCAAAAAGGAGTGCTAGTAACTTATTATTAGCCATGAAGTTACTGTCCAAAACGCCCAAGTTAAACCAACTTCCTAAACAGCGAAAAACCTTCATAAGCATTTTCTCATCTGTTCCAGCCTTTTCTACACAGGTCATCTGAATAGAAAGAACAAAGTTAAAACAATGTCAACCACTTTACAAGTATAACAAGGGCAACAATAACAATAGCTAAAGTTGGCAGTGCTTTTGCATGTAACATTGTAAATACCATTAATCCATGTACTCCCAAACAAAGCCCTATAGGTAGCTACAGTACTATTATTTCTTCTTTAACAGGAAAATTGAGATACAGAGAGATAATGAACATGTTTTAGAAGCTTTCATTTACAAATAACTTACTAGAATGTTTACACTTCTCCATTATCAACAAAATTTATTTTAAAAATAAATAAAATTTATTTACTGATTGATTTTTTGAGATAGGGTCTTCCTATGTAGTTTGGGCTGACTTTGAACTCACTAGGTAGCCCAGGGTAGCCTCGAACTCAGCAATTATCCTGCTTCAGCCTCCTAACTGCAGGGATTACAGGTGTATGTCAACACACCCAGCAATATAACTTTTAAAATAAAATTTATGCACTTATGTACCTGGCTTTCATAGAGTAAAAGTAAACTAGGTACACCACATGAAAATCTTCAGCATGTGAATATTCTAGTAAACATGTCAACTAACAGAAGATGACATTATTATACATATTATAAAAGAGATGTAACAGAAAGCAGGCTAATATTCATCACCACTCTTCTCTGCAAACTGTTTTTGTGGTGTATTATTTATACCAAAGTGTCACCCAACATTTTCTAAATAAGGAATGTTTCAAAAGGGATATATATATATATATATATAGGTTTACTGGCAGAATGTTTGAATAGAATGTGCAAAGTGCTACCTTAAATCAATAGCACTGAAAGGGTGGGAAGGACATAAAAGTTTTACAGACAGTGGGTTCCAAATATAACTGCTACAGATTCTAGAGGCATGGGTGTTATGGCTTGTCTAAGATGTCCCCCTAAAGACTCATGCAGTCATAGAAGGGACTTTTTTGAGGTGGCTGGACCTAGAGTGTATGATGCTGAGAATAAGGGTGCGTGATTATGACGTAGTCCACTGGTTGGTTTGGTACAGTTCTGCTTACAATTAAAGGTGCCTACTCTGAGCTCTGTTGCCACCGACCCTATGTGCAGTGTTATGGTTTGTATCTAGTTGTCCCCACAAAGCCTCATGTAAATCATGGGGCTGTCAAGTACAAGGTTCAAGGGGCGGGGCCAGAGGACCAGGACGGGGCTTAAGGGACAGGGCCAGAGAGGTGCAGACTGTTAAAACTGACAACATGGCGCTGTCAGATGCCCCCTTCTCCACTTGGTCGCCTCTCTTGCCACCAGGAGCAGATTGCCACATATTGGAGCAGATCATTATGAACACAGCAGTGCCCCAGCCTCTCCTCTAGACCCTATTAGAGCAAGTGCAATGTCTTGAAACCTCCAGTAACTGTGAGCTAAATAAACCTTTCCTTCCCTAAGTTTTTACATCAGGTATTTGTCCCAGCAATGAGAGAATAGTAACTCAGACAGGCAGGTAGCCCAGATAAGACATAAAGGACAGAAAGAGAGTCACTGCTTGTCACTCACTTGCTGCCTGCTGCCTGCCATGAACTATTTCTGCTCTATCACCCTAACTTGGAGCCAGCCAACTAGAAACAGGAATTGCTACAAATTGTAAGCCAAATATACCACCTTTAACTTTAGGTGTCAAGTATTTTGCCTCAGCAACCAGAAAAGTAACTAAAACAATGAGGTGTAGAGGTAGGGTGAAATACTCTAATGTACTATCAAACCAGATTTAAGGGCTGGTGCTTGCACTTCTAGGTAGCCCTGTGTCTGCATTATCAGGCAAGAATGATACATGATTCTTAAATTAGTATGAATTAATTTAACTAGATTAAAATAGAGAAAAAAATGATTCAAATAAGCTTATGAGGGTCAGCAAGATGGCTCAGTGGTCTAAACAGCCTGCAGAGGAAACTGAAGGCCAGCGCTGTGACCGCTCCTCGATCCCTGGCACTACATGCTGTACACCCCCACCCCAGGGCAGGCTGAGCCAGCCATAACACAAACAAATAAATGAGGTATAAGAGAAATAAATAAAAAAATCTTTAAAAAAAAATAAGCTTATGACAATCATAGTCTAGAGAGTATGTTTTTGGCATGTTTGCATCACAAGTATAGGCAATACAGGAAAATCTTCCACACGTAAAGCTTCCTCTATCAAGTAAACTCAAAATGACTGTTTCATTACTGTTCTCCAAGAATTTTAAGACTGTTTGCAAAGCTGAAGAGAAGTGAGGGGTTAATATGTGACTACATTCTTCCTTCATTCTCACAGGACACATTAAAGATAGTAAGTTCTCAAGAGCTATCAAAAATTTGTTTTTAATTAACCTCTTCTTTTTCTCTATATAGTATGGTACTGTGGGTTCAACCCAGGCCTTTGCATTAAACCACATACCCAGGGATCCCCACCCTCACCCATCTGTCTTTTGGAGACAAGGTCTTTTTTTTTGAGACAGGGTCTTGTTATGCAGTTCAGGCTGGCCTTGAGTTCACTTTTGTAGCCCAGGTTGTTCTCGAACTCACATAGATTCTCCTGCCTTAGCCTCCCAAGTGCTGGGATTACAGGTGTGTGCCACCACGCCCGGCTTGGAGACAAGGTCTTGCTAAGTCACTGAATTGGTTGGGCTAGGCTCAAACTTCTGATCTTCCTGCTTCAACCTTCCACAGTGCTTCAATAAGCTTTTCTTCATAAAAAATGGAAGAAGTAAAAGTATACAGACATACTTGGTTTTAAAATTTTTTGTCTCTTCTTCACTGTTACATTTTAGAAGGAAAGCAATATATAAATGAATATGTAGGCTGACTATTATAACTAACACTGAGTCAAGTATGTTTCTGACACCATTTTTTTTTTTTTTTTTTTTTTTTTTTTTTTTTTTTTTTTTTTTTTTTTTTTTTTTTTTTTTTTTTTTTTTTTTTTTTTTTTTTTTTTTTTTTTTTTTTTTTTTTTTTTTTTTTTTTTTTTTTTTTTTTTTTTTTTTGTCTTTTTAAGACAGGGTCTCGCTGTGCAGTTCAGGCTGACCTTCCTTGAGCTCACTTCTGTGACCCAGGCTGGTCTCAAACTTGCACTGATCCTCCTGCCTCAGCCTCGCAAGTGCTGGAATTATAGGTGTGCACCACGCCCAGCTTGTTTCTGACACTTTAGAGGAGGTTTTGTTGTTGTTGTTGTTGAACTGTTTTTTGTTTCTGACACTTTAAAAGCTTTACATGCATTGATTCACTTAATCCCCACAAAATGGAATAAATACTATTATCTCCATTGTATAAATGAGAAAACTGAGGCAGAAGGGTTAAGATTTGCCCAATATAGCAGAGTTAACAAAGAGCACAACCAGGATTATAAAAGCATGGCTTCAAAGTCTATGATATTAGCTGCAATACCACAGCTACCTCTGAAATATCCTTCTCTGTGTGTGTGTGTGTGTGTGTGTGTGTGTGTGTGTGTGTGTGTACAACAATATTAAGAAGCCAGGATTTTCTATATTTAAGAATAATTAAAGGCTGGCAACAGTCATATATGCCTACAATCTCAATTACTTGGGAGGCTGAGACAGGAAGATTACACATTTAAGGCAGCCTGAGCAACTCGAGATTCTGTCTCAAAATAAAATACAAGCCACGCATGGTGATGCAAGCCTATAATCCCAGACCTAGGAAGGCTGATGTAGGAGGTTCACTTTGAAACAGCTGGGCATGGTGGCTCACGCCTGTAATCCTAGCACTCGAGAGGCTGAGGCAAGGAGGACTGGTGCTAGTTCGAGACCAGCCTGGACTACAAAAGTAAGCTCAAGGCCAGCCTCAACTGCATAACGAGACCTTGTCTCAAAAAGACAAAAAAAAAAAGGAGGTTCACTTTGAGTTCAAGACCAGCCTGAACTACATAGTGATACCCTGTCTCAAAAATAAAACAACATCAGAAACAATGAAAAGGGCTCTGCTGGAGCCACATCCCCAGCCCAAGGGCCTATATTCAAAAGGCTAAGAGGCCTAAAATAACCTAATGATGTATTCCATGATCTTAGAAAAATAGAACAAGTCAAACTCAAAACAGAGGCCAAGAAATAGTAAAGATTAGAGAGGAAATTAATGAAGACTTAAAAAAAACAGAACAATGAAACAGACAGAGTAGGTTCTTGGCAAAGATAAAAATGATGCAACCTTGGGGCCCGGCAGGATGGCTCAGTGGTCTAAAGCGCCTGCTTAGGAAAGCTTAGGCGGCTACAGGAACTGCGGATCCCTGGCACCACATGCTGCGCCAGCCCTGCCCTGACGGCAGGCTGAGCTGGCCATACAAATAAACAAATAAACAAAGTACTGAAATAAGAAAAAAAAAATTAAAAAAAAAAAAAAATGATGCGACCAGCCAAATAACTTAGCACCTGCAAGCAGGCCCAGGGGCTGAGAATTTGATCGTGGTCCTGACATGCAGTCCACGTCCCAGGGACACTGATATGACAACTGAGACTGGGTGTGATGGTGCACTCACCTGTAATCCCAGCTCTTGGGAGGCTGTAAACAGGAGGATACTGATTCTGATCTAGTAGTGACACCCTGAACACCCTGTAGACACTTCCCTAAAATACCCCCGAAAAGATAAAACTGATGGATAAAACCTGAGCCAAACTAACCAAAAGAATGAGAAAACTCAAATTAAAAAATTAGAAGAACAGGGCCAGTGAGATAGTTCAGTGTACTAAAGTGCCTGCTTAGGCAAGCTTACACAACCACAGTTCAATCCCTGGCACCACATGCTGCACCAGCCCCACCCCCAGGGCAGGCTGAGCCAGCCATAATATAAATAAATAAAGTTTAACTCAACGTCATAGTGCCTACCAGGCAAGTACAAGATCCTGAGTTTGACTCGCGGTACCATTAAGAAAAAAAAAAAAAAAAAAAAAGAGGCAAAAAGTCAATACTAACATCACAGAACAGACACCACACAGAAGTTCAGAGGGATTATTAGGAACTACTTTGAAATATACATTATTTTATTTGTTTATTGTTTTTGTGGTGCTGGGGATTGAATTCAGGATCTTGCACTTGCCAGGCAAGTACTCTGCAGCTGAGCTATCTCCCCAGCCCCTGAAATATATATTCTAAAAAAAACACGTATTCCAGCTGGGTGGCACACACCTGTAATCCTAGCACTGGGGAGGCTGAGGCAGGAGGATCAATGCAAGTTCGAGACCAGCCTGGGCTACAAAAGTGAGCTTAAGGCCAGCCTGAACTGCATAGTGAGACCCTGTCTCAAAAAGAAAAAAAAAAAAAAAGAAAAAAAAAATATATATTCTAATAAATTAGACAGTCTAGAGGAAATAAATTTCTAACATACATAACACTAAAACTACATTAAGACAATATAAAAAAATCTAAGCAGATCAGTAATGAATGACAAGATTGACAAAGAAATGTCTAAGACCAAATGGATTTACCATAGAATTTTATCAGGTGGTTAAAGACTAACTCAAGTGCTCCTCAAACTAGTTTGTGAAACAGAAAGGGAATGAACACTTTCAGATACATTGTATAAAGTCTGCATTACCCTGATACCAAAACTGGATGATGACTCAACAAAAGACCTACAAATCAATATCCTTGGTAAGTATAAACACAAAATCCCTCAATGAGATTTCTGCAAGAATTCAATAACAGTTTAAGTACAATACATCACATAAATAGCATCAGGATAAAAATCACATGATCATCTTGCTAGAAGCAAAAAAGTACTTTGACAAAATTCAACACCCCATCATGACAAAAACCCTGAAGAAACTACATATAGAAAGATAGCCATATGTATAAGATTGAAACTAGGCCTCTTACCCTACATAAAAATCAATTCAATGTGGTTCAAAAAACTAGGTATAAGACCTAAAGCTGTTGTGGCTGTGGCTCAGTGGTAGAGTTCTTGGCCTTGCATACATATGGCCCTGGGCTTGATCCCCAGAAGCACACACAGACACTTGCACACACACACAAAGCTAGGCATGGCAGAACATGCCTGTGAGCCAGCACTTAGGAGGCTGAGGCAGGAGGATCACTGCAAGCTGGAGGTCAACTTCGTCTACAAAGTTAATTAAAGGCCGACCAGGACCACATAGTGAGATCCTGTCTAAAACAAAAAAAACAAAAAAACAAAAAAACAAAAAAAAAGGAAAGAAAACTTTGAGAATTCCTAGAAAATACATAGGGGAAACAACTAAAGCAATCACAGAGGCAAAGGCTTCATGGATAGGGCTTCAATACCATAGGTGATAAGAGCAAAAGTCAATGAATGTAATTACATCAAATTAAAAGGCTCCATGGCACAAGTGCCTGCCTGGCAAGTGCAAGGTCATGAGTTTGAATCCCTGTCCCACAAAAAAAAGAAAAGGCTTTTTTTCTTTTGAGACAGGGTCTTGCTATGCAGTTCAGACTGACCTTGAGCTCACTTTTATAGTCCAGGCTGGTCTCAAATTCCGCTGATCCTCCTGCCTCAGCCTCCTGGGATTATACTGGGATTATAGGTATGCACCACCATGATCGGCTTAATAGGCTTCTATGCAGCAAAAGAATAAAAAAAGTGAAGAGGAAGCCCACAGAAAATCTTTGCTGACCTTCCAACAGATGATTAATATGTAGAATAAGAAACTCAGAAAATGAAAAAAAAAAAAAAAGAACCAAAAAGCCAAAAGCCATACATACACCTGCCCCATACAAATAACCAAACAAAGAGTCCAATAACTAAAAAAATCAATTGGACATATTTTTCAAAAGAGGTACAAATGGCCAATAAGCATATAATGAAATGTTCAACATCTTTTGTTATCAAGGAAATGTAGGTCAATTGCCCTGTGTGGTGGTGCACATATATAATCCCAGCACTTGGGAGGCTGAGGCAGGAGGATTGGTGTGAGTTCGAGACCAGCCTGGGCTACAAAAGTGAGCTCAAGGCCAGCCTGAACTGCATGGCGAGATCCTGTCTCAAAAAGACAAAAAAAGAAAGAAAGAAAGAAAATAAATAAATAAATTAATTAAAAGGCCAGGTGTGGTGATTTACACCTGTGTGTCCTGCCTTGGAAAACTGAAGCAGAAGGGTTCCTACAAGTTGAAGGCCAATCAGGGCCACATAATAAGTTTAAGCCCAACGTTACTTACAAAGTAAGACCTGTCTGAGACAAAAAAACCCCAAGAACCAAGAAATGCTTGTAAAAATAGGGGGGAAAAGAAATTTGCCTTCTACATTGTTAGTAGGAATATAAATTAGCACAGCCACTATTGGCCAATATAAAGGTTCTTCAAAGATCTAAAAATTGAATTATAGAACCAGTCAGATAGTTCAGTGGATTAAAGTGCCTGCTTGAGCCGGGCGTGGTGGCTCACGCCTGTAATCCCAGCACTCGGGAGGCTGAGGCAGGAGGATTGCTGCGAGTTCGAGACCAGCCTGGGCTACAAAAGTGAGCTCAATGCCAGCCTCAACTGCATAGCGAGACCCTGTCTCAAAAAGACAAAAAAAATAAAAAATAAAAAAATAAAAAATAAATAAAATAAAATAAAAATAAAGTGCCTGCTTACAAAGATGTAGGACCAGGGTTTGATATGTTGCCTGTTGTGGGGCGCACCTGTAATCCTAGTGCCGAAAACAGGAGGTGCACCACGAGTCTGATCTGTGCAGTGAAACCCTAAACCCTGCACTAAATACATTAAAAAAAAAAAAGTCAAACTACTATTTGTTTCAGCTATACCACTCCTCGATGTATTCTCCAAAGAATTAGTCAGTATACTACACAGATACCGACACACTCATATATACTGCAGCACAAGGCTAGGGAGATAGCTCAGTAGAATAAGTGCTTGCCTGGCAAGACCAAGGGCTTGAGTTCAAACTCTGGTTCCCCCCTTCCAAAAAAAGTAAAAACATTTATTGTAGCACAATTTATAGTAGCTATGGAAACAGCCTAAATGTCTATTAATAGATGAATGCACAAAGAAAATGTGTTATACATACAACGATGGAATATTCAGTCATAAAGAAAATGTCATTTGCAGGAAAATGGATTCAACTGGAGACCATCTTGTTATATAAAATGGCCAAACCCTGAAAATCAAAGTTACATATTTTCTCTCATATGGAAAAAATAAAACAGGTAAGGTGTTCGAGATGAAAGTAGATGGGAGCTAGGAATGGTGATACACACCTGTAATCAATCCCAGCACTGAGGCGGCTCAGGCAGGAGGATCGCAGTGATTCACATACTTGAAATGGAACCAGGTAGCCAGACTCAAACGAAACTAACCACAAACTCCCAAGTCATTCCAGGTCTCCTCTACCAGCAGAAGTCACCTGCTCTATTCTTTACCTTCCTTTCAAGCCTTCTGATGAAGCAACCTGAGACAGTGCCTTGAAAAAGGGATATACCCACTTTTCTCAAGACCATCACAAAATTCCCTGTTGCCACTAGTCTCATAGTTAGGGTTAAATCTTAGCTTGTTGCAGGTATTCACAGAAGAAACCAACTTATAAAGAGAACTATAAAAACTAACGTGACAATAAAAGAATTGAAAAAAAATATATATATAGAACTGGTCTCAATTTTGCATCCAAAAAAAAAAAAACAAAAAAAAACTAACGTGTAGGGGCCTGAGAGATAGCTCAGTGAAATAAGTGCTTGGCTGGCAAGTGCAAGGTCCTAAGTTCGATCCCTCATACTGAAAACAAAACATAAAAACTAATGTGTTACTGAAGAAACCTAGGGTAATGTGTGCAAGTGACAGTGTTAGGACAAGGATAAAATATTAGGAGGAGCCAGACTCATTGATATGAATGTAGTTCCAAAAAATTCTAGATTTAATGTATATGGAGTTTCTAGAAAGCATCAATAGATAAAACAGTACGGACAGCTACGGTTTTGAAGCAAACCTTTGCCCTATTCTGCAGGTAACAATTCTCCTGAGAAGCAGTTTCTGGTTTACCACTGGGCTGGTGTTATGGTTTGTGTCTAAATGTCCCCAAATCCTCAAATAGTCATGGGCAGTCTTCTGAAGTTCATGATTAATCCAATGCTGGGATTATGGGTAAGAGTGCTACGCCAGCCCTGGGGCAGATGGCCTGAATGCAATACAAGGAACGGAAAAAGACTTGCTGTCTGCTACTCTTTTCTTCTTGTTCTTGCTGCTTTGCTATTTTCTACTACCATGAACTACAAAGTGCCACTGCCTTGGAGCTCAGTATGGACTGAAATCTCCACAAACTATAAGCTAAATAAACCTCTTCTTCCTTAATTTTGGGTTTCAGGTATTTTGTCCTGGCAATGAGAGAGAAAAGTAACAGAGACAGCTGGTAAAGAATAAACATCTCAGGGCCCGGCAGGATGGCTCAGTGGTCTAAAGCGCCTGCAGGCAGCTGCAGAGACCACAGTTTGATCCCCGGCACCACATGCTGCACCAGCCCTGCCCTCAGGGCAGGCTGAGCTGGCCAAAAAAAAAAAAGAAAAAAAAAAACAAACAAAAGTTCTGAAACAAGAAGATAAATAAATAAAAACTTAAATAAATAAATAAATAAATAAACATCTAACTATGGGATACTATTTAGAGGCTTACGTCTCCCACCATGAATTGTGTTATCTGAAGGTTATTATTTGAAGATGAGTAGCAACAACCTGCCATCAAATGGAAACAGTACATGAGAATGAGATCAGAAAAGTTGGAGTTAAAAGTTGCATGAGAAAGTGACTCAGATTCCTTAAGAAACCACCAGCTCTTTGTTCACTGATTCTTGCCTCTTGATCCATGCCTATGACCAGACTCCTGAAAAAGAAAACTACCCATGCCTGGTTTAGGATGGATCTCCTGGTACAAGAGGGTAGAAAGCAACAGCATTGGAGACCCACTTCAGCATATAAGAAATGATCAAATCATAGGGTGTGCTTAAATTTTTAAAAAGCATTACAGGGCCCACCAAATAGCTTAGCGGATTATAGTGCCTGCAAGTAAGCACAGGGGCTGGGGCCCTGCTCCCGCACACACTGAGAGGGTAATTATGACTGGGTGTGGTGATGCATGCCTGTAATCCCAGCTCTTGGGAGGCTATAACAAGCAGATCACTATGAGTCCCACCTAGTAGTGAGATCCTGAACACCCTGTAGACCCTTCTCTAAAATACAAGATAAAAAAATTAGTCAAAGATATATCGTCATTACAGTCAAAGAACTCTGAGAGTTCTTTTTTTTTTTTGTCTTTTTGAGACAGGGTCTTGCTGTGCAGTTCATGTTGGCCTTGAGCTCACTTCTGTAGCCCAGGCTGGTCTCAAAGTCGCCCTGATCCTCCTGCTTCAGCCTCCCAAGTGCTGGAATTACAGGCGTGCACCACCAGAGTTCTCTTTTAAGAGTATCTTTATGAGGCATGTGGTGGCTTGACAACTGCTGGTCAATTTGTAACACCCAGCTGAATTGAATCAGTGTGTACTTCATTGGGTGTGGAAGGCCCACCAGAAGATTGTTGCCAGCAGCATAAAAAAGAAGACTGAAGCCAGGCGTGGTGGCTCAAGCCTGTAATCCGGGCACTTGGGAGGCTGAGGCAGAAGGATCAGTGCAAGTTTGAGTCCAACCTCAGCTACAAAAGGGTCTTGCTATGCAAAACAAAAAAAGGAGAACTGGAGAGGAAGTGGTGGTGCTACTGGCTCTCCTGATATGAACTTGGCTGTTTTTATTGTCAGAAGAGCTCAGGGCCCCACTGTTGCTGAGGATGGCTGTGGTACTTTTAGGGGAAGCTCTGGTTCTTTTGAGTATTGCTTCCTGGCTCTAGTGCAGATCCCTCAGCATGTTGGCACAGATCCTTTATCCCTGGGCTATTCTCATCATCAGAGGAGCTCAGAACAAACTTTTTGTCACTGAGAATGGCCATGGTTCACTTTGGGGGAGTGCTCTAGTCCTTACTTTGAGCATTCCTTCCTGGTTCTAGTACAGATCCCTCAGCCAACTGGCAGAGCCTTCATCCCACTGGTATAGACTTTCTGTCTTCTACCACTGCCCTTGGGGCCTTTCCTGCGCAGATCCTTGAAACAGGTATGCTTAAGACACTGTTGTGGACTCCTGGCCTCCAGTTAGACATGGGGTGGGAGTGGGGGGATTGTGATGGGCTCTAGGTCTTCAGCTAGACCCATGTAGGGCATTTCTGTGGGATCCAAGCCCTCAGCTGGATTATTTGGGTTTTTAGTGTGTGGACAGACTTTCTATACTCTCTTTTACAAAGCAGATTCTTTGGGTAACTACCATAAAATAATCCTATAAATTATATGTTCTGTACTAAATTGTTTTCCAAGATGTGACAAAAAATACAGTGAATACCATTGCTGTGTGCCAGCCAACTCACAGAAACATTAAGTATATCTAGCAATGTTAAATTTCTAGCTCTTCTACAAAGTCAAAATGACAGTGAAAAGTAAACACCTTAAGTTGATTCAGGCACTGAAGTACTCATAACAACATAAAGATACAAAATACTCCTATAACTGCTCCAAGAAATGACAAGAAAGTAACCCATTCAGGACTCCCCACGAAAGTAAGAGATACTGTACATTATAATTAACCGAATCAATCTTCTAAGCAGCACAATTTTTAAAAAATGTATTTAGTACAGGGTCTACAGGATTTCATTACACAGGTCAGACTCATAGTGACCCTCCTCTTTTCAGCCTCCCAATTGCTGGGATTACAGGCCCACGCACCATCTCAATCTAAGTGTGCTCTGGGGGTGGGGCTGGCCAGAGATCCAACTCCTGCACCTGCAGTCTGCCTAAGCAGGCACTTTAATCCACTGAGCTATCTGGCCAGCACTGATTACATCATTTTGAAAAAAAGGAGGACTATGATTAAGAAATGGTTCTAAATTAGATATTGATTTGCAAAAATAAAGGATATTTTAGAACCAATTAGAGAAAAGATATTGGATATGAACATTTATAAACTACATGTAAAGATGAAACTAGATGACTAAAGTATAGTGCAGAGGGGTAGCCAGAGTATAATTTCATTTGAATTTTTAAAAAAAGAATCTATAGGGCTAGTGAGATAGCTCAGTGGTGTAACGTGCCTGCTTAAGCAAGCTTAGGCAGGTGCATGGGGACATGCACAGGACCTCAGTTCAATCCTTGGCACCACATGCTGTGCAAAGCCTTCCCTCAAGGCAGGCTAAACTGGCCAAAACATAAACAAACAAACATCTATACATATATGTTCATGAACAAATACTATGTTCATAGCAAGTTCACTTGTAGCTATTCCAGCAACATGCCTCAGGAAACCAACGCAGGAATATTGATTGAGCCCAGGAATTTGGGGCTGGCCTTTGCAAAATAGTGACACCCACCTACCCAAATTAAAAGAGGTGGGGAAAAGAGTCTAGGGACATAGCTTAACATCCAGCATTAGTGAGACTGTGGGTTTAATCCCTAACAGCATGAAAATAAAGAATATGGTCTCCAAGTGGTTTGAATGCAACTATCCTTTCTAATTCTCTGTAACATGATTCCTTTTTTTTTTTTTTTTTAAGAATTTTTAATTTTATTTATCTTTTTTCTTGTTTCAGAATCTTTATTTGTTTATTCACTCATTTTTATGGCCGGCTCAGCCCGCCCTGAGGGCAGGGCTGGCGCAACATGTGGTGCCGGGGATCAAACCGCGGTCCCTACAGCCGCCCAAGCTTTCCCAAGCAGGCGCTTTAGACTACTGAGCCATCCCACCAGGCCCCACATGATTCCTTAAACATATTTAAAAGAATAATTTTCTGGGCCAGCCAGATAGTTCAGTGGACTACAAGCGCCTGCTTAGGCAGAGCATTGCAGCCAGAGTGTCCCCAGTGCACTAATACCAGCTCAGCCCCTGGGGCATGCTGAGACTGTGATTGAGACTGGGCATGGTGGAGAGCCTATAATCCTAGCACTTGGGAGGCTGATAACAGGAGAATCACTACAAGTCTGATCTATGTATTGAGACTCTATAGACCATGTACTAAAATTTAAAAAATAAAATAAACTGAAAAAGGAATTATTTTCCAATGATTTTCTAATATCAAGCTGGACACAATTTTTAACAGAATCTTTTTTCAGGGGCCCGGCAGGATGGCTCAGAGGTCTAAAGCGCCGCTTAGGAAAGCTTAGGAAAGCTTAGGTGGCTGCAGGGACCGTGGTTCGATCCCCGGCACCACATACTACACCAGCCCTGCCCTCAGGGCAGGCTGAGCCGGCCATAAAAATAAATAAACAAAAGTTCTGAAACAAGAAAAAAAAAAGAATCTTTTTTTCAAACGAAAAACTTTATGGGGCCAGTGAGATGGCTCAGTGGTCTAAAGCACCTGCTTAGGAAAGCACAGGGATTGCAGTTTGATCCCTGGCACCACATGCTGTGCCAGCCCTGCCCCCAGGGCATGCTGAGCCAGCCATAACATTAAAAAAAGAAAAAAAAAATTCATCATAGAGATTAAAAAAAAAAAATTACATCCTGCTTGGTGCATGCCTATAATTTCAACAATTGGGAAGCTGAAGCAGGAGGATCACTGAGTTCAAGGTAAGCCTGAACTATATAATCCAAGGCTAGCCTCAACTACGATGCAAGACTCAAAAAAAGAAATTCCAATTAATCCTAAAGGACCTAATTAACTGGGCGTGGTGGTGCACACCTGCAATCCCAGCACTTGGGAAGCTGAGGCAGGAGGATTGGTGCAAGTTTGAGAGCAGCCTGGGCTATAAAAGTGAGCTCAAGGCCAGCCTGAACTTCTTAACAAGACCCTGTCTCAAAAAAGACAAAAAAAAAAAGATGTAATTATAGGGCTGGCCAAATAGCTCAGTGGACTAAAGCACCTACTTAGGCAAAGCACAGGAGCCAGTATTGATCCCTGGCATCACAAGCTTGCCAGCCCTGCCCCCAGGGCAAGCTGAGACGGTGACTGAGACTGGGCATGGTGCCATGTGCCTATTATCCCAGTTCTTGGGAGGCTGAAAACAGGAGAATTACAAGTCTGATCTCCATAGTGAGACTTTATAGATTGTGCACTAAATAAATGAATAAACCTAATTGCATTTAATTCTGTTTTTAAATGTGGTATTAACTAAGATCTACTTTCCTATCAAATTGTCAGTTTGTCTCTATGAAAGAATCACTTCCTTACTAAGTTTATACACACTTCTTTTAGCATGATCATTAAGAGCTAATAGCTTACAGCACTAAATAGTAAAGCATGTGATATATTATCAAAAAGCCTAAGTTGAAATCTTGAATTAACAGTTGTATAACTATAAAGTTCATTTTTCATTCACAGAATGGATATCATTACCCTCAAAGGACTACGTAGAAACCCAAGTACAGTTTCTAAAAGTGTTTTTATAATTATAAAATGTCAGGGTCAGGAAGATAGCTCAGTGGTTTAAGCACCTGCCTAGCAAGCACAGAGACCCAGGTTTAATTTCTGGTACCACAGGCTGTACCAGCCCACCCCTGGGCATGCTGAACTGGCCCACTGAAAGAAACTGGGCACGGTAGTAACCCCAGTAGTAACGCCAGTAACCCCAGCACTGGGGAGGCTGAAACAGGATCACTATGAGTCCAACCTGCAGAGTGAGACCCTGTACCTAATACATAAAAATTTTTTTAACAAAATTTAAGTAATTGAAAAATGTCATATATATACCAAAGTAGTATCACTGCCAAATTCTGCAAAGAAAGCTATTTCATAATAATGTAATTGAAGGGGCTGGGGAGATAGCTCCGAGGCACAAGTGCCTGCTGGGCAAGTGCAAGGTCGTGAGTTCAAACCCTGGTCCCACAAAAAAAAAAAAAAAAAAAAAAAAAATGTAATTGAGCCAGGCGTGGTGGTGCACACCTATAATCCCAGCACTTGGGAGGCTGAGACAAGAGGATCAGTGTGTTTGAGACCAGTCTGGGTTACAAAAGTGAGTTCACAAGGCCAGCCTGAACTACATAGTTAGACCCTGTCTCAAAACAAAACAAAACAACAGCTATGATTTTTATCCCTAGGTAAAAAACAAAAAAATCCCCGCACTAACACCCCCAAAACAATACGTTACTCACCAGGGGGACCACTCACTCGGGACCTCCCTTCTGTCCCTCACTTGGACAGGCACTTTCTTTCTTTCAATACATCTATTCTGCTCATAACCTCCATTTGTTCCTAAAATTCATTCTTCGGTTTTAGAGAACATGAACTTGTCCCAAGTACTTTTAAAGTTGGGAGATGGGTTTTCTCTATATCATTTGGAGGTCATTCATCCGAGATTAGTTTTTTCTTCCTGCATTATTTGGAGTTTCCCACTGAGATCACTGGACAGAGGTATGAGTTTGCTTTTCTTTCATAAATTCTGAATTGGGACTTGCTTAGGTAATGACTTTTATGATTTACATGTTGATGTCTTTGCCCATTGTTCATAATTGCTCATGTTTTGCTGTCTCATATTGTTTGGTTAAAATTGCTTAAATTGCTTATGTTTTGTCTCTTACATGGTTTTGTTAAAATATTGGTCAAAATGTTGTTGGTAAATCTAAGTTAAAAAATGGATATGTTTTAAGGTTATATTTCTCTAGTGGTACATTTTATGACTGTTTTGTTTTCGTATATGTTGCATTTGAAATAGATGTTAAATGCACTAGTATTCCTTGTTTGATTTTCAGACAATAGCACTAGAGAGAGTAACGTTAGTAAGCCTCTTAGTGGACTTCATATAAACTTCTAATAAAATGGGACCGTTTAAATCTAGCTCAAGGGCAGGAGAGATAGCTCAGTGGTCTAAAGCACCTACTTAGACAACTGCAGAGGCTGTGGTTTGATCCCCAGCACCATGTGCTGGGCTAGCCCAATCCCCATCTCAGGCTCAGCCGGCCATAACATAAATAAATAAAGCTTAAAAAAAAATAAATAAATAAAGAATAAATCTAGCTCAGACTTAGAAAATATACATGTCTCAGGAACTGGGGAGATAGCTCTGTGGCACAAGTGCCTGCCTGGCAAGTGCAAGGTCATGAGTTTGAATCCTGGTCCCACAAAAAGAGAGAGAGAGAGAGAGAGAGAGAGAGAGAGAGAACACATGAACGAACGAACAAACGAATGAACGAACAGGTCCTCCAAACCTAGTCAACATAGTATGAGCTAGGCATGGTAGTGCATGTCTGTAATCCCAGCACTTGGGAGGCTGAGGCAGGAAGATCAGTGCGAGCTGGAGCCCAACCTGGACTACAAAAGAGAGCTCAAGGCCAGCCTGGACTGCATAGCGAGACCCTGTCTCAAAAAGACAAAAGAAAGAAAACATACATGCCTGTCTATGAAACACAGGACTCCTTTTGCCAACTAAATGACATTAGGTCTGCAACCATTCTTAGACGTGGAGAACAGGTTTCACTGAGATAGACTGGTTCTGATCCCCCTCATGCTAGAGGAAATGTCAGGCCTGCTCTGTTTCAGTTTCCTTTAATTTTCCCACCTCCTTGAACTTTCCTTTTTAGAGAGGCATATAAAATTAGGAGAATGACAGATGGCTGGAAAAATAGCTCAGTGGATACACTGAGGCAGGAATTGAGACTAGGGCATAGTGGCACATACTTATCATTATTCCATCTCTTGGGAGGCTGCACACAGGTGAATTACTACAAGTTCAATCTAGTAGTGAGACCCTAAACACTCTATAGACCCTTCCCTAAGATGCAAAAAGGGAGAGGGAAAATGATATAGACTATTCTAACTAAGTGAAGTCCTTAGAAAATAAGCACTTGTTAATGCTGAAGACAGGGAAGTAATTTTATTTTATTTTATTTTGTTTTTATCTTTTCTTTCTTTCTTTCTTTTTTTTTTTTTTAATTTCTCTTAAACCTCATTTATTTGTTTGTGTTATGGCTGGCTCAGCCTGCCCTAGGGTTGGGGTGCTCAGCCTGCCCTAGGGTTGGGGTGAGCAGTCATCACTCTTGATTCCCTTACAGCACTTTGGGTTACTTCTTCAGAGAGGGGAATGTCATAGGCAGCTGAATTAGATAGAAATATTATAGGGAGATAGGGCCAGGCCCTAAAAGACCACATGGAACACAACATGACTTCACAACTATAAACAGACACTACTCCACTGTGGGCCCAATCTCTAGACAAGAGTAAACAAATACAGCTACATACTTCCCTAGGGATGGGCATCAGGGATTGATACTCTAAGTAGGTATCAATTGCCTTGAAAGAACCCAATTGAGTCACTAACCCAACCCCCAAATGAGAAAGACTGGATTTAATCTTTCTTTTTTTCTTTCTTTCTTTCTTCCTTTCTTTCTTTCTCTCTTTCTTTCTTTCTTTTCATCTTTTTGAGACAGGGTCTCACTATGCAGTTCAGGCTGGACCTGAGCTCATTTTTGTAGCCCAGGCTGGTCTCAAATTTGCACTGATCCTCCTGCCTCAGCCTCCCAAATGCTGGGATTACAGGCCTGCGCCACCACGCCTGGCTGGATTTAATCTATTTTACCCGAGCAATGATCCCTGTAATCTCATTGGTTGACCATAGTTTTGTCCCACCTCATACCCACCTAAGTGAATTCCCATGTCTTGACAACCTTAGACATGTCTCACCATGTGATTTTCCTCTATAAAAGTCCCTGAAAGAGACAGCTTCCCAGGGACAACCTGCGTGGGACCCCCTTTTTGTCCCTCTCTCAGCCTGGAGTTTTCTTTCCCCCAATAAATCTATTCTGCACATTAAAAAAAAAAAGACACTTTACTCACCAATAGAGACACTACTGTACTAGAGTAAAAGGCCAAATCTTCTATAATTTCTGTGCGCCGGTTAGCTCCAATTCTTAATGAACGACTATGTACTTCTTCAGGTAACACTGTAAGGATCTCCAGCAAAAAAGGCAAAGAAGTTACATCATTGCTATATCTGGAAAACACAAAGGGGAAGATTTAACATAACTTATTGAAAGCCAACCAAAAAGACAGCAGCTATTAGGATAGCCCACAACAAAAGGAACATTCTCACTATAGTTAAGGAAAACTGAAAAGATGTATTTCATATAGAAATGTAATTTTTTAGAAA
>PVJA010021690.1:0-35223 GCA_004027025.1 Myocastor coypus
TTTTTTTTCATTTCATGAACATCGTTAGTTGTGCTGTCCTGGCTTCCTCAGTGTCCTGCATGGATTTAAGATGTTTCCCTTTCATGGTCATTTTGTCTTTGAGTAGAAGCCAGAATTCCACAGCGCAGGCCGAGGGAGCAAGGTGGATGCGGACACAGCTCTGTGCTTTCACAAGACTTGCCCTCCTTTGGGTGGCACCAGGCAGCAGTGCTCTTCATATTTTGTATCACATCTCTTAAAAACAGGGAAGAGGGCTCCAGAGCTGCTTCAGAAGGGAGTGATGAAATGAGCATGTTCAAAGCAAGAGGGGGCATTTTTAGGGCAGTTAGTGGTAATGTGCCTTTTACTACAAACATTTTTAAAATTTAAACATTCACAATATATTTTAATCACACGTCATGTATTTACAAATGTATATTTTTAAATCTATAAGTAGAGGTACATGGGCTTACAAAGACAAATGTGAATGCATAGCTAGATCAAAAAAAGATAGCTAATATATTTTGCGAATGCATTTTTTCCTAGCTTATGGTTTGGCTTCATTCTCTTACTAGTGTCTTTCAAAGAATAAACGTTTTCAACTTCAATGAAGCCTAACTTTTCATTTTTATTTCGCTGTGGATTTTCTCCTGTTTTAGAAGTTTTGTAGTTTTTATTTTGCATTTAAATTGTGATACACTTTTTATTTAGTTCTTGAGAAATATGTAAGGTTTATATTTAGGATCTTTCTTTTATATATAAAATATCCTTTCTCCATCAAATTGTCTTTGCTCATTCATCAGTAATCAATTGATTGTGTTTGGGGGTCTGTTTCTAGGCCCTCTATTCTGTTTCATCAATCCAATTCACCACATTGCCTTGACTTTTGTCGCTTTAGGGTAAATATAAACTTTGGTAGATCCAGCCTTCTGTCTGTCATCAATATTCGGTTGGCTCTTCTCACACAATAACTTCTGGGACCTTGACTGAGATTTCATTGCAGCACAAGCAGAAGTGGAAGGGTTTTTTGTTGTTGTTGTTCTTTTTTTCTGTTCATTCTACTTCTGCACTTCTCTTGTTTTATCTCATCAGTTTGGACTTCAAATGAGATTTGGTAGGAGTAGGACATTCTTGCATGATGCTCGCTTTTCTGTGGACATTCCTTCTCTAACTGAGAAGGTCCCCTCTATTTTTACTGTGCTTCAGATGTAATATATTTTTATTTTGTCATGTGCTTTTCCTCTATTCATAGGATCAAGTAATTGTTTTTTCTTAGCTTGCCCATATGATGGGCTACATTAATTAGCTTTTCTTACTAAATTGTGCACATCTGGGATAAATCCCACATGGTTGTATTGTATAACTTTAAAAATGTGTTACCAGACCCATTTTCTGCTCATTTTAATGGTTCTTTATGATAACTTATAGACTGACAGCATATTCAGATTTTTCCCTCCATCATAGTCTTGTTTTATTAGTATTGGATACAGATAAGATGTAAGAATGTGAATAGTGAGGAAAAGGAAATTGTGACTTGACACTTGTTGAGACTATTAATGAATCAAGAAAATTAGGGAAATATAGATTTATTTTTGTGGATCTAGTTGTATAGACAGGAGAGATAACTGTTGTTTAACTGAATAACTTGAAGACAGATTGAGGCAAGAGGTTTTGGAGTCCTGTGCATGTCGATGAAATTGTTAAGGGAGAGATGAGAAGTGGGTGAAGGGCCCATCCAAGACCCTAAGAAGTAGAAAAATGAGCATGGACCAACGTAGCTGAGCAGACACATGTCATGGGGAAGCCAAAATGATGCTGTTTCCAGAACTAAGAGGAGGAATTTGAAGGGTCAAGGAAAGTGATTTTGCATTGAGTAGGAAAGGGAAATTCAAAAGGTGGTGATAAGCAGAGACCCGTGGATTTGCCGATTAGAGATTCATTGATAGAATTTTTATCTTGAAATACAGGGAGTAGGAGCCAAAATGGGAGTGGAGGCAGGAATCATGGGTATGCTCTCAGAGGTGTTGGCGATAGAAAGAAGGAAGATACCAGCTCAGAGGCTGGCGAGATTGCAGGCGGTGTCCTGCCCTCAGTCTGCACGCATCTGATTGCTGCAAGGAGAGCCCTGGGAGAGCAGCGAGGATGTTAGGTGGAAGCAAGCACGCACTTTATTAAATTACCACCTCAAATCAATCCAACAGTTGTGTGAGACTGGCGACTGATTTATCTTTCTCCTAGAAAGCTTTATAGCACTTTACTATTTAAAGATATACATCAATTCTTTTAGGCTAGGTTATTCTGTGATAATCCACTTCCCAAATCATAGCAGCTTCAAATAACTGAGGTGTATTTCTCATGGCTAGTCCACGTACATTAAGTAGTGGGCCCACTGGGGGGGTTGTTTGCAGTTCATTTGTATTCTGGTGACAGCTGCCTTCTTGGTGAGCATTTTCAGTCACCTTTGTGGAGCAAAAATGTCCTGGGAAATTACACACTGAGTTCCAGCCCAACTGGCTTTCAGTGAATGTAATGCACTTTTTTTTTTTTGTGGGTCAAGGCAAGTCACATGACCATGCTGTCTTCCCAGGGCTGGGAAGGACCACCCTTAAACACAGCAGGAGGGGAGCCCAGAGCATTTGTGAGTGCTTCTAGTAGCTCCATGGCAGTGTATTAGCTTGCAATACTACACTGATTTGTAGTTTTCAAAATGCTTGTGTTAATCTCTATAAAAAAGTTAGGCTTTGGTGTGTTTGTTTGGAACCCCCAAATCTTAACTTTGCTTTTAAGGGGAAAATTTAACTTAAAAAGATCTCATTTCCAATTACTATACCATTTTCTGAATTGTAGCATTCATTAGGTATCAGGAGCACCCATGGTGCTGGGCGGCAGACATGGCAAATATTGCAGTTTTTGTTTATGATCATTGTAGAATTAAAGTTAGAGACAGCAATGAAATTTATGTAAAGATTAGTTGACTAATGATCCTTTGCATTCACAAAATTTTGGATGAACAATTCCTTTAAAAGCGTTAACTGTTATAAGGGAGGAGATAGAAGGCGAATCAGGGGAGCAAATGCGGGTGCACAGGCGAGGTTTTCTCAGGCTGACAGCTTGGGTTGCTCTGATGACGCATTCACCACCTCAGATGTTTCCCGCTAGTCCAATAGGACTCATCTTCTCAGCCTAGATTCTGTCTTCAGTTGCAGTTTGTAAATGTTGTCCAGGTATGTGTTTGTGCTCAGAACAAGAGCTATGTTTATTATCTCGGTTACAAGTACCAGATGAATCTCCTGCATCTGATAGTTTTTCATGAATGTAAATATTCAAAGTCTTCAGGGAAGTGTCCCAGGCCAGCATCATTAGGGATTTTCACTGTAAATCATCTTAAGTGTGGGCATGACAGGAGGAGTGGTTTAATGGGTTCTGAACCATTTCTCTCAGCAGGGCAGAGATCTGTAACACCCTGCTGTCTCTGCTAGAGAGCAAGAATCTGATGCCAGTGCAGAGTGCTCTTGTGTGACATCCATTTCCTTGATGTCCTTCTACAAACTTTGCAAGTGTCTCTGGGGTTAAACTAATGAGTGAGATTACCTGACTGATTAGTTCTGGAGAATGAATGAATTTACTTTTGATAAGTACTAACAAAATTCCTTTGCAACACTGAGAACAACTTAAGATGTCTGCCTACTTCCTATTATCCAGTCTATTACTTCGCACTTTATAATTTGTGTTTCTCATATAAGAGAAACCATAATGTTAAGTGAAATTAATGAAAGTGGTCCTCCCTTGTGTATGAGTTCCATTTTCTTTATTCGTCTGTTGATGGGCAAATAGGCTGTCTCTAAGATTAAGCCATTATGAATTGTGAAGAATCCCGCTGAGTAATGCAGGAGTGTATTTTGAGCACTGGATTTTTTCTTAACTACATGGCATGAGTAGTTGCAAGTTGGTTTTTATCTCTGTGTGAGTAGGAAGAATCTGAAGTGGTTACTAAAGAGCCCACTGGGGGCCAACAAGATATCTCAGCAGTCTAAAGCACCTGCTTAGGCAAGCTTAGGTAACTGCAGGGAACATGGTTTGATCCCCAGCACCACATGCTGTGCCAGCCCCACCCCCAGGGCAAGCTGAACTGGCTATAACATAAATTAATAAATGAAGTTTAAAAACAAAGAGCCTGTTGCCACAAGGGAGCTCTGAGGAGACAGGCTCTTTCTGAGGAGGCCTCAGTGGCCCATCTCGTGTTGGGATAGCACATCTGCAAAGGAAGTAGCAGTGACCAGGGCCCGTGCCTATCTTTGAAACAAGTAGGCTGAGATATCATAGAAAATGTTCAAAATAAAAGGAAACAGTTGATATAAAAGTACAATGAAAAATT
The DNA here is from genome assembly GCA_004027025.1 of Myocastor coypus. Lineage (NCBI taxonomy): Eukaryota > Metazoa > Chordata > Mammalia > Rodentia > Myocastoridae > Myocastor > Myocastor coypus. The sequence goes on from PVJA010021690.1 coordinate 4,355, forward strand.
GCTCTTAAGACATATACAGTCCAAGAAAAATAAAACATTTTGCTATTGAGGAACAGAACTTTTTAAAAATAGATTTTTATTAATGAGAAAGTATATTGTTTAAATGTAACACTTGTAATGTGTTGAAGTTTATGTGTATCAATCATAATCTCAGTTTATATTCGCATGGCAGTTGAATGCTACTTGTGAATTCATTTCATAGATTATAAAATATTTTGACAGGATGAACAAATTCATTAGCTTACTCATTGGTCAAATTAGTCATTTTCAATTTTCAATAATACTGTGCATATTATCAGGTATAAAGTCTTAGTAATTACTGGTATATTTGGAAAAGTCCAGATTCATCTGTTGTGTTGGTATATTTGCTGAAATAAGGACTGAGAAACAACCTATGATACTAGCTTTATGAAAGTAGGATAAGTTTTCTAAGTGACCTTTCTCAGAGAATGTAAATTTTAATATGAAACTTAAGGTTCTCCTTTGACTTTAAACATTTAATGAGATATGTAGTTTGCTGAATATGTGTTAGTAGAATACATATTTGATAGAGATTTTAAATAGATGACAAAAATGGCAATGCTAGTAACTCTACTATCCTTGGATTTTAATATCACATAATTATATTAAAGAATATCCTTCATAAGTAATTCTGATGCCTTTCAGTATTTGCACTCTGATAATCAAAATATCTCGGGCAGCACTGATTTTGTTGTGTTGCTCAGGGACACTGTGGCTTTTCTGTTAAATCTACCACTGAGGCAGTAATGCTGATGTGTGGGATGGGCATGATAAAGTAGGCTTGACTGTTCTGACTTCCTTTGCATGCACAGAAGAATGCTTTGACACAACTTCACTATCTGTGAGCAGCACTAACTTTCTTTTTTTTTTTTTTTTTTATCTTTTTGAGACAGGGTCTCGCTATGCAGTTGAGGCTGGTCCTGCGCTCACTTTTGTAGCCCAGGCTGGTCTTGAACTCACACCAATCCTCCTGCCTCAGCCTCCCAAGTGCTGGGATTACAGGCGTGAGCCACCACGCCCGGCAGCAGCACTAACTTTCTATAGATGGTAGAACTCACATTTCAGAGGCCAAATTAAAAATCTTCCAGAGATTTGAATTGAGTAGTGCTGTCATTTCATGGTATTGAATTCTGGTCAGGGTACATTTTAATGTATGTTTTTTTTTTTTTTTTTTTTTGGTATATATTTAATTAGAGCCAATGTAGTTAACATACACAGGTTGTATGTGTGCCTATGTTATACATACAGACTTACATACATATTATACATATATAGTTCCATATATATTGCACTTGATATTTTTAATTCTTTTATACATTACAAACTGAGAGCAATTGCTTGTTTTCATTTTGATAGCTGTGTTAGCTTTCCTGTTCCTAGGACAAAGTACCCAATGCCCACAGCGCCTCCTAGAAGAGAACAGGTTTATTTTGGCTCAGTTTTGGGTTCAAGGTCAGCTGGCTGCAAGGCAGGAAGAGTGCCATGGTTTGTGCCTAGATGCCCCCTGATCCAAAGCCTCAAGAAACCATAGAGATTTTTTGGAAATGGCTGAATCTTGTGAGCAATTGATTCCCAGTGCAGTGCTGGGATTAAGGGTGCTGAGAATGCTGGATCAGAATGCTGACTGGGTCATCACTACCCTAGTCCCAGGAGCCTCTACCAAATGTAAGGGCAGAAAGAGGTTTGTCCTCTCTCCCATCTCCTCTTTCTCTCATTGCTTTTTCTGACTTCCATGGCCATGAATAGTTGCCCCTTTGCCATACCATCCTGCCTTGGAGCCAGACAATTGTGGGATGAAACCTCTACAAACTGGGAGCTACATGAATCTTTCCTCCTTTAACTTTGGTGTTGGGCATGTTGTCCTAGCAATGAGAAAAGTAACTAAGATGCATGGCTTGGCAGAAGGACCAGGTGGAGGACAGCTGCCCAACGCACAATGGGCAGGAAGAGTGGAACAGGCATCTTTCTAGGTCACATCCACTGTGACGCTCTTGGGGCATATTTTAGATCAAAACCATCAAGTTAGCACATTTTAAGCAGGCATCCAAACATCTTCATGTTTCTGTGGCCCCACAGAGGGAGAGAAAGCTGTCTGATGGGGTTTCTTTTCAGCACAGCCTCGTGGAACTGCCAGCGGCCTTGTCTGCTCACAGCGGAGGACACAGACTTCACCTGCTTGACCCTGGCCCCCGTGGCTGGTGCACAGGGAGCAGTCTGAGTTAGGAATAGAGCATGAGTTAAAACCCACCGGAGTAGGAAGGACAGCATTTACTCCAGGATCGGGACTTTATGCATGCTGGTTTCTGTTTTTGAGGCAGGAGGAGAGGTAACAGCAAATGTGAAATGAGAAAGGATCACTGGAGTCCTGTGCTGGGGGCCCAGAGCCCTGCCGCACTCACTTCCTTCCTAGAAATCAGGAAAATGAAAGCCACATGGAAGGACTTGTTGAGCTGATTTTCGTTCTGTGCTCTCTTCTCATTATGGATGTGTTTTCAGAATCCAGCACTGTGAGTGCAGCTTGGTGGATGTATGTGGGCTTAAAAACATCACAGCATGTGGGACCCAGTAAAACATGAATTTTATTTGTTTTCCTTGGCTTCTGCATGTCATGATCTGTTCAATATGACAGTCTGGGAAACTAAGTTTTAGCAAGGTCTTGAGGTGCAGTCTCACTTCACAAAGTATATTTCAGATTGATGAAGTTTGGTAATGAGCAGCAGCACATGGCTTCTAAGCTTCCCTCTGGTATTTGTGCGGCTCATAATATTTGCTCTCTGTTACCCACGCAGAGGACTTTGGGTCTCCTAATCATGCTCAGGCTCAGCCAATGATATTTTTGCATACTCCATATGTTGGGTTTATTTCATCTGAAAAAGAGAGCATTAGTATCTGGTAAGAGGAGAACATGTGAAGTTACAGGAGTCCATCATCACTGTGATAATGCAGTGTAACCAGCAACCGTAGTACCTCAGTGACGTAAAATGAACAAACATTCCTTCAGTGTCAGCAGCTGTGGGTCAGCAGGAGTCGGTAGGTGTAGCTTGGCCAGCAGGACAACTGGCCCTTTGCATCTCTCCTCCTGGGAGCAGCAAGCTAGGCTGGGCACGTTGCTGCTGTTCTTTCTCTTCCTATTTCCTTTCTCCACCTCTTCCACCCCATCCTCTTCTCTTTAATCCCCACCTCCTTCATTCCTCTCCTCCTCAGTCTTCTTGGAAACTCCTCCTGCTCCTTTTTCCTTCTTTCTCTTCTCCCCTTCTCTTCTTCCCCTTCTTCCCTTCCCCCCTTTCTCCATCTTTCTCCTCTTCCCTCTCCTCTTCTCTTTCCTCTTCTTCTTCTCCTTTTGTGTTATCAGCAATTAAACCCAGGGCCTTTACGCTGAGCTATCCCTGCAGCAGCCCCCCATCCCCAATTTTTGGGACATAGTCTCATTAAGTTGCTGAGTTGCCCAGGCTGGTGTCTAACTTGTGATCCTCCTGCCTTAGTCTCCCATAGTGCTGGAATTATAGGCATGTGGCTCCACATCTAGCAGGCACGTTCTTATGATAGGGGTAGAAATGTAGGAAGGGAGGTCCAGACATGCATGTGCTGGTCAAGATTTTGGAGTGTGTGTGTGTGTGTGTGTGTGTGTGTGTGTGTGTGTGTGTGACATTGCTTATACAAGTATCCCACTTGCCAAAGCATGTCACAGACCAAGCTGGTTAAGTCTAAAGTCAGGGAACACAGAAGTGTCCTTGCTTCTTTTACTCCGAGAACTTACAAAGTCACATGGTGTATGTACGTGGATACTAACAGAGCCAGAACACTGGGGCCAGTGGCACGATCTACCATGGGGGTTAGTGCTGATGTGTAGCTCTTTCATTAGGTGAGAATGGGGCTGAAAGATGGAATGGATTGAGGTAATGAAGGGAGGCAGCCGACCTGTGACCTCACCCCACCACCATCTGGGTGGGCTTCAGTCTCATGGTTGTCAGACTCCTCTCACTCCGAGTGCCCACAGGGTACTTTAGCCCTCATGCTGTGCTCAGGCCCCATATGGTTCTCAGCATGGAAGATCAGCAAATGCTTTTGCAATGAATTAGTGAACTATAAAGTTAAGCTTCTCCATAGTCAATGGGGAGAACAGATCAATAGATTTATAAGCTTCCATGAGGCACTTAAGACACAATGACACTGTCATTGACACTTTGTGGACTATGACATCATGAACTGGGTAACCCCTGACCTCAAAGAGTGGAGATGAAAAGGTATGAATATTTGCATTGTGCATTGCTTTGGGCCTCTCTTTGCAGTTCATGTCCAGCAGGACAGGGCCATGATGTTTTTGCTACCAACCATTTCTTCTTGCCCAACGTCAATCATGGAGATCTCATCATTAAGGAATTGCACATGGCTAAAATACTTTAACAGGTCGGTGGGCTTGTGTTGGTGCTTAAAATCACTTCAACAAAAATAATCAAATTTTTCAAAAAAGATAATAGTGTTAGTCAAAGATGTTATTATATATATATATATATATATATATATATATAGTATTTATGTGTGTGTGTAAAAGAGTGACAGAGAGAGAGAGACAGACAGACAGACAGACAGACAGACAGACAGACAGAGATGGAAAGAGTGTACAAAGTCGGCTGCCTGCAGAGTCAGACCGAAGAGTGCAGAAGGCCCACTTATACATACTGGTGAGCCGGAGGACCTAGTCAAATGTCAGAAGCACAGAACCAGCTGTGGAGCCTGTGTGAGTCCATGTCAGGAGCTGGGATCTGTGCCGAAAGTCTGAGGTAGACACCCAAGGTGATGGTGAAGACTGGAAGCAGCAGAAAGACTCCCTCCCCCTCCTCTCCCTTTCCCTCTTTATCCCATCAGGCCACCCACACCCACACCTAGGCTGGGGCTTCGCCCTTCATAAGTCTGTTGTGGGTATGGAAAACTTCTATGCAAAACCATCTGGTAGGCATTTGTTATTCCATTTGACACCACCATGAACTCTAACATCTTGATCTCTCAATAATTTCATCTTTCTCCTTTCAGGGGTGTTTTCTCAGGTGTCAGAGAAGCTCAAATTGATCACATGGTAAGATGCTGACTTTGTGACCTCCTGTTGGAGGTATAGCAAGGCTGGTTCTGTGAACGTGTGTGTGTGTGTGTGTGTGTGTGTACACGTGTGTCTATCTTAGGACAGGATCTACAGGCTCTACAGGGTCTCACTAAGTAGATCAGATATGTAGAGCTGCACCTGTGTTCAGCCTCCCAAGATCTGGGATTACAGGCTTGTGCCACCATGTCCAGTCTCAATTGCCATCTCAGCCCAACCCAGGGACAGAGCCAGCACAGCACACCAAGGATCAAACCCCAGCAACAGCATCTGCCTAAGCAGGCACCTTAATCTGCTGAGCTATTTGGCAAGCCCTGGTTCTGTGAATTCTAAGTGAGACCCAGATGCAGGCTTCTACCCAATTTGGTAATGGTGTATGCAGCACCTTTGGGCTTCCACTGCAAGTGTGAACCAGACATGATAGGATTTCTCACTCTGCACCCTATTACTCTGGGAGGTAAACAGAGGCACTGAGATTATAGGTCTCTGGTGGATGCTGGTGCAGCAGTACAAAGCACAAGGAGGAGTGGTCGAATCACCTCTGTGGTTTACTACTATGGGGATGGACAAAGCTTTTCTTTGAGAAAAGGGGCAGGGACCAAAATGGAGATATGTATCCCAGAGAAAACTGCCTGCCTGTGGAGAGTGGGCAACCCTGAGAAAAGGTGCTTGGAATAGGAGCTATGATGGGGCTGCCATGGGCCGGGGGAGGGTCCTCGGCAAGGCTTGTGTGCTCCATCCTTCCCTGCCTCCCTGCCTGGCATTTCTTCCTCCTGCTGAGGCAGGACCCTCTGGAATAAGGATGCCTAACAAAGAAGGGAAAGAATGATGGGTCTGGGTTTTATGGTTTGCTTTGAGCAGGAAGATTCTGATTTCTGTGACTCACTCCATAAGAGAAATAGGGATGGGAGTTGGCAGAGCGGGAGAAGGTCAGAGACCTGCGGGAACCATCCAGTGTCCAGCAGTTGAAAGTATTCTGCAAGCTGCAAAACCTGCGATGCGAAGGATGTGGTTTGAACCCCAAATTACCAAAAGACCAATCACTTCTGTGACCACTGACGACTCCTTCTTCCCACTGTCTTTTGGGTTTGCCCAGAGACTTAGATGTTCTTTCACTGCGTCTTCACATTGCTGGTTAGTACTCCTTATCCTACGGAGCCCTATCAGTCAGCTCCCAAACGTAGTGCATACCTAAGCAATTCTACCACATTCATAATCAACACCTTTACATGAATGTCAGACACAAGATTCGGTTTTTAAAAATGTGATGGTTGTTTTTCCTCAAGCCCAATTCTTTTAGTTTCTTGTATTTCTGCTGTTTCTTATACTTTCTGGCTGCCTGAATGCCAGTCTTGTTAACTTTCTGCCTTCTGTTTGTGGCCCAATGCTCTGAATTAATCCTTCTCTAAATCTCGTATGTCTGTCTTCCCTAACCTTATTAGTTTACAAAGGCTGCGTTAAAGCTTCACCAACTTGAGAGGTGAAACTTCAGAGCCCTCTTCTCTTGATAAGAGGAGGCTGAAGGCCCAAGCCCCAGGTGACAGTGGGGTTGGTTCTTGGGCCTTTCTTTCCTTGGTTTGTAGATGTTATCCTCCATTTTCATGGCGTCTTCTCTCTGTCTCTGTCTGTATCACACTGTGTTGCCTTAGGAGGACACCAGACACACTGGACCAGGAACCACTGTAACAATCTGATTTTAATGTAATGACCCTTTATAAGACTTTATTTCCAAAAAGCCTAGATCCATTCTGAAGTAGTTAGAACTGAAGAAAATAGGGAACCCAACGCTCATTTATGATGCTTCCCACTTGTTCTTATAAAGACAGTTTATCGCCTGCACCACTGCAGCCTCCTAAACTTCCTTGGATTCCGTGCTTTTGCCGCTTTACTACACACAGTCATGGGGTTCACAAAGATCTCTCTTCATCGGTGACTGTGATTGCTCTTGGTTGACAGTATGGTCATCCAGTGTGTGGCTGCTTCTGCCTTTCTCAATCTGAGTGCCCTTACCCGATACATCCCCTGCATGCTCCTCAAGCCCGATGCCTTGTGTATCTGAGCAGATCTTTATTTCCCTTGCATTTGTCTCTAGTTTTAATCTTACTGCTTGGTCAGACTCTGCTCAAATGGTTCCCTCAGTTTTGAAGCTCGCTACCCATCCTTGTTGGAATGAATGACTCCAACCGCTCCTAGTGCGCTTCATCCCCCCCACCCATACTCAAGCCTGAACCCAGCGTTTCACACCAAGCTACAACCCCAGCCTTCTTCATTTTTATTTAGAGTCAAGTTCTCAATAAGTCTCTTGGCTGGATTTGAACTTGAGATCCTCCTGCCTCAGTTTCCCAGAGTGTTGAGATTGCATGCATGTGCCACCACTCCTAGCTTTAGATTTTTCTTCCAGAAGTAGCAACATTGTCTGTCTGTCTCTCTATCTGTCTCTCTGTCTCTCTCTCATATGGGGATAAAACACAGGATCTTGTGCTTATGCTGTTGAGCTATCTCCCTGGTCTCTCTTTTGATTATAGTAATTTAGAAGACTCTTTTCTCTGCTTCTAGTGCACAAGTCCCTTTAGCATAGAGATGGAGTCTCTTGTTCTCAATAGTACTTTGACACAGTGGGTAGAATAGAAACTCAGACTTATTGCACACTTAGATGCTGCCTTTCTGTGACATCCCGCTTAGAGATTCAGTAATTTGTGGTATAATTCTTTTTTTAAAAAAACAACTGAAGTATTGCTGTGTGTATAAATGCTCTTTGTAGCTCTTCTTCAGCGAATATTCAGTGAAGGGCTTAAGCTGTAATCTCCAGTTTTTTGGAAATGAATATTAGACCTGTCCTCCTGAAATGCATGAAGGCTGAGTGGCTGATTGGATTCTTATGGAAAACAGGGGTGTCATCGAAGTCGAGGGTGGTGTCTGCAGGGCCGGCTTCAGAGAATGCGGCTGAACACAGCAACTCCTAAGCCCTCAATCTTTCAGAGCAGCTGCTGAGCTCCCTGTATTTCATGTGTCCCTTTATTGTGGGTGACAAGTACCAAATCTCTATGGCATGCAAGGGAATGAAAATGAGAGTTTGGGGTTCACAGCCTCAGCTGTTTGAATTTGTCACCCTAGTCAAATAGCACAGATTCTCTCCTCACTTTTTCATTGTCCCTCTTGGTTTCCTACAAGAAGGTGTGTACACATACACACACACACACACACACACACACACACACACACACACACACCAATGCCCTGACCTAATGGTTAAATGCATTATTTATTTCATTGGTGAATTTACTGTGAAACTAATTGTTTTTCTAATGTGTGGAACCAATGTAAATAAAACCAAGAAGCATGGTTTGTGGCTTATGTAAAACGCTGCTTTCTGTGCGCTGCCGTTCTAGAAGGCCGTCTGCTCAACAGTACTGTCTGGCATGTTTTAGCAATTGTGTAGGGAAATGCTGAAGCAACTTGACATCTTCCCTGAAAAGTAGCACTGCCACAGACCAGAGGGGCGACACAGAAGGGCAACAGGCCCAGTGTCACAGGTGTGAGGTGTGAAGGAATCGAGAACTCGCAAATGAAGAGTATTCCTGAACTCTCATTTTAGATCATCGCTGTGCTTCCTGATGGGAGATAACGATGAAAAACGCACTCTGCAGCTCCAAATGTCAGGTTTGATGGGCCCATGAGTTTATAGTTGGCTTTAAAATCTGTAAACTAAGAAAAACACAAGGAGATGAAAGTTATGAAATAGCGAAGGAGCTGCAAGGGTTGGCGTGCTCAGCACGCCAAGGCAGGGCTGTTCAGCTCTTACCATATCCGTCCGTTCATTTTCTTCAAGAAGTTCACCCAGCTGATCAGGCCTATGAAAATTTCCTTGCATGAAAATTCTCATCCTACACGCTGTAGCATAAAGGTTGCTCATGCGCACATATGTAGCTTCATCATATGCACTGACCAACCACAGTCCTACCTTACATCTCAGCCTCTGTTCTGAGGGACAAAGAGGGACACGGTGTCCTTACAGCATCCTCAGAGCAGCATTGCTCTGAAGTGTAAATATATACTTGTCACTTCACCCGGTATCTTCCTCTTATCCTTTCCCTCCTTTTGCTTCTTAATCTGAGTTTTTAGTACATAGTTTCCTTAGCTTTATGATTAAAATATTTCTCAATATGCTTCTTGGCATTGATCTCTTTTTATAGATTTTGCCTGTGATGTGGTGAGCCTTGTTTTATTTTTTGTATCCGTGACATTTTTCAGTCTATGATTTTTTCTTTTTTTGTGCTGTCTGTCATTTCTATTCTGTTACTTTAGAATGTATACCATGATGTTGGGCCCCGCATGGTCTGGTCTCTTAGCACACCATCTATTTGCTCACTTTTTACCTGTGTGTCTTGTAGCGAACCCCTCACTGTCTTCTTTCCTATCACTGACTGTTTCCTGCAGTGTGAGGTTTGCTCTGTATTGCCACAGTGCTAGTGTTTCTGTCCATATGTTACTAGTTTTTTCAAATGTAAATTGTAAAATTTTATGAAAAAATACTACAATTAAGATAAAGGGAAAAGACAAATATTTGGTGTAGGAAATACCACCAATAGTAAAGTTGATAAATTTAATGTAAAATAATGAAAAGAATATCAACTCCAGAGGAAAGACTAGCAAAGGAAATCACACGCTATTCATAGAAATGGTAACCAGACAAACACGGGAAAAGTGCACAACCAGATTAGTAAAAATTTTTGATCATCTTAATGTTTTTAACTGTGAAATCTTTAGACAAAAAGTAGGTAAGTGCTGGAGTAGGTTTCATGAAAAGAGTCATCCCAAATGCTGCAGACCACAGAACACACTGACAAACTTTCTTGAAATCAATATATGGACATGTAGCAAGCAAGAATATTAAAAAAATGGAAGCTCCCTGACCTATCAACTTTACTGGGAATAGATCTTAAACAATCTAGGATGTTATCAAAATCGTAGGTTTTAAAGTATTCAGAGCCTCTTAAAACTAGAAAATGCAAAAGCAGTAAAAGAATCCTATGTAATAGAACATGTACATGATGAAGCACAATATTATGGATTCTTGAAAAATCCTATTTTAACAGAAAATTTAACAAATGGGAAAATTCATTTTAATGTTAACTGAAAAAATGTTGTATCATGTTCATTAAATTACCTCTTCCTTCCTTTTCCCTTCTATTCTCCCACTCTACAAATGCACAGTGTTGTGTAGTTGACATTATGACGATTTATTTTATGCAGTGGTCTTTTAATTGCATCATATTCTCTTCTGGGTTTTTCTCCTTTCCTAGAAAGTACTCCATCTCACATGCTATGGAGGGCTTCCTGTGTAAAGATTCAGGTTGAGAGTCTCCTGGGCTACACATTTGACTTTTCTTTATGTAGGTTGTGGCTTATCTATAGCCTCTGGGGAACACTTGTGAGGATTTTCCTTTCTCTCTCCCCCTCCCCCTTTCTCTCTCTCCTTTCTCTCTCTTCTCCCTCCCTCCCTCCCTCCCTCTGTTTTTCTACTGTATTTAGTTGTTGCAGGATCTCACTACACAGCTCGGACTCATGGTGATCCTCATGCTTTCAACTTCCCCAGTGCTGGGATTATAGGCGTGAACTACTACACCCAGATTCTGGCCAGTTCAACCTGCCCTGGGGTCAGGGATGGTGCGGCATGTGGTGCTGGGGATCAAGCCATGGTCCTGAACTTGCCTGAGCTTGCCTAAGCAGACGCTTTAGTCCACTGAGCTATCTTACCATCCAGATGGTTTACTACTTAAATCTACCATTCTGTGGAGGTTGGTTGTGTGTACTGTTTCGCTGGGCATGTACACATCTAACAGGCTAAGAGAGTGTCCTCAGTTTCCTTGCCTTATTCGACCTTTGTCTGAACAAGTGGCATCCTGATAAACTACTGCGTGCAATGTGTAATTTTCAGAGGGCCGCTGTGTGCATTCTTGCTAAGAGGACAGCCCGTCACCACAGTGCCCAGCTTCCTGTTCCTTAAATGTACTTTCCAGTTGTTTCTAGCTCAGGCACTCTGGAAGGAGTGTTAGGGAATAATAAGGACAGGGCAGCATTCCAGTTGGCTTGAGAAGTGTCCAGGAGAAGAGTGGCTGACTACATGTATGTTGTGGCCCGTATATTTATGAACCAAGACAGATGGAAAGGAAGGATGTAGGCTCTACCGTCCTGCTTTCAAGTTGACGCTGCAGTCTCAGATCTCTTGATTATGTCACCAGAGGAAAATTCTTCCAGATTCTTGTCATAGGTCTCCACTGAGCTCAGCTTTTATTATTATGATTTTTTCCTTTTGAAGATTGTCTCCATGGCTGTTTTGGTAAGAAGATGAAAAGGATTGTTTCAGTGGTCAATAATATATAATTTTAAGTAGGAAGAATGAGAATGAAAAAATATGGTATATGTATGCACATGAAATCTGTAAGCCATTTTTTCTTCAGTTGACACATTTGGTTGCTATAGTGTGAGCAAGAATATAGTGTGGGCTAGAGAAACAGCTGATTTTAGCAAAATGTTATTTCTCTACTGCTACGTGCTTTTCAGGTTTCATTCTAATGTAACCATTAAATGGAACTAATAGTCACAGAAGGTAAACGAAGTTTATCTTTATAGAAGTGTAAGTAGCTTCGTTACAAGACCATGTGAGGACATATAAGTGTAAATTAATAATGGCAACTAACTTCTATAGTTTTCAGTGCTCCAGGGTTTTCAATATCCTGAACAAATCAACTCGTTCAATTCTTTCATTATTCATTTTGGAATCAGAGAGATAGGCAGAAGCGAGGCAGCGCAGCCAGGCAGCTTGCCTTTGTCACACAAGCAGAAGGGCTCCAATTCAAAATTGACTGGAACGTCCCATCCCTTGTGCTTTTAATCATGTTAGATAAGCGAAATGGTGGCACACTCATCCTAAAAACCTAGACTCCTGTACTTTGAATCTCACTGACTTAACGGCAAGTAAAGCAACTTGGAGAATTCTCTGAGAAGAGGCTATAGAAATGTTCACCATTTGCCTGCAGGCATATATCGCTTGAGACTGCTTTGGTTGGCGATGAACTGCAGTACAACGCTGCTCCTCTAAGACCCGAATGAAGCTGAAATTGTCCGTTCCATTGTCTGATGACCTCGTAGCCTCAAAACATCTAGCAGTGTGGCACAGTGGGTCACCCATGTGTGCATGGGGAAGCCGGTGTAAACAAACTTACTTTTTTGTGGGGGAGGGGGCTGGCTCAGGTTGCCTTAAGGGCAGATCTAGTGCTGCAAATGGAGCTGGGGCTCAAAACCCGGTCCCATGAGCCTGATGGAGTTTGCCAAAGGGGGCGCTTTAAACAACTGAGCTATGGGGCAGGACTCTGTAAACAAACATATTCTTATGCCCTTCACATAAGATTACACACATTCTGTGTAGTGTGACATCCTTGGTAACAATTACTGGTCCTGGCTTAGGTATTTCATGCCTGTGATACTTTCATCATCATTTTAATCTTTACAACGGAATCCCTCTCCTTGTTAAAAAAAAAAAAAAATACTGTGAAGCAGCATACTCCATTACCTTGGCAGCAACCTCGCGCACGCCCTGCACACTCCATCTCAGCTGCACGCAGAGGCCACCTCAGGGCATTCCTATAAGTGCACTTGATGATGCTCACGCTGGGATGAAGTCGCCTAAGGATAGGTTCTCAGAGCTAATGCTGTAAGTAGACAGCACATGACTCCAGCTGTCCCTCTGGACCTGCCAGCCCCACACCTACAGATTCAGCTAACTGTGGGTCAGAAATACTAGGAAAATGCTTCATATGCATTGAATGCCTACAGGCATTTACCAGTCATTAGTCTCTAAACAATACGCTACAGCAGCTATTTACATAACATTTACATTATATGAAGTATGCATAATCTGGAGATGGTATAAAGTATACAGAGCAGTGGTAGTGGATTATGTTCAAATGCTATGCTATTTTATGTAAAAGATTTTAGCCGGTGGGTTTGGGCATGGGGAGGGGAGATTTCCAGGAACAAAATCAGCCAGATACTAAGAGATGGCAGGAGGGAGGAGAAGAAAATAAATACACAGAAACACAAGACTCCATGCCAGTTTTGTTTTGTTTATTTGAGACAGGGTCTCACTATGCAGTTCAGGCTAACCTTAAACTCACTATGTAGCCTAGGATGGCCTTGAACTTGAAGCAGTCCTCTTCCCTCAGCCTTGTGAATGCTGAAATTGGAGGTGTGTACCACCATGCCCAACGCAGTATTTTTTTTTTTTAAATAGTATCCCTTGCAATAATTTCTATAGATTGTCTTCTTTCAAGGCCTTTGAAAATAATTTAAGCACCTGCTTAGGCAAGCACAGGGACTGGGGCTTGATCCCTGTTATCACATACTGTGCCAGTCCTGCCTTCAGGCATGACAAATGGGCTACTGAGACTAGGCTTGTTGGCACACATCTGTAATACCAGCACCAGGGGAGCTGAAAACAAGAGCATCACTACAAGTCTAAGCTGCATAGTGAGACCCTGTACCAAATACATTTTAAAAAGAAAGACAAGAATTTAAATTATTTTGCCATGTTTTTAACAATGCCAATGATTGAAGATCTTTCCCGTAACCACGATCAGATTGCATTAGCCCTTCTTTATTTTTTTCATAGCACTGTTGCTTCACTGTCAGTTCTGTGAACTTGTACAATAGATGAGCACGGCTTTCAGGTCTGTTATTTTGGCCCCAGAAAACAGCCAAGCATTTACTGATGCTGAATTCGTGACATTAGACTTTCTCAGATAGGTCTTCTAATCAAATGAGCTCCAGGGAGCAGATTAATTACAGCTGGATGCAGACAGTATGCAAATGCTTCTTTCCACTTTTGCTAGAGGGGCTCAGAACTGTCCCCCAGGGGAGTCTGCATCTTATTGTTTCCTAGGTCACTTTTTTCAGACTGTGAATGAGCTGCCTTTTTGGAGGTGACCACAAGACAGGGCAATTACCAAAGCTCTCCCACTGTATTTCATGAGGTTTTTGTTTTGATTTTTAAGAATTCTTGAGTTGACATGCTTGCATTCTGGAGATGCTTGACTACTTTTTTTTTTTTTCTTTAAATTGTGTCTGGGATGCTTTTATATATAACAAAAAATAGGATAGGAGGTCTGGTATGTAATCTCAAAGAAAATTAGCTTTAAAGCTGAAGAGCCCTCTCTTCTGAAAATTTCTGCCATTTATATCATTTTCCTTTTTTTTAGCCTAAAAAATTCTAAAGAAGTAATATATCTGAGAAGAAAAAATTGGAATAAATATGCAAAAATGATCAGGAAGTGAATAAACATTAGAAAGCCCTTTGTTTTTATGGGGAGCATTAGATCAGGGAAACAGGGATATCTCATTTCTTAAGAAGGCCGAATCACCAAGAGTCCTATCACCAAGTTGAAGGGGTGAAGCCCTGGGAGGACTACAGCGCTCCCTGTCCTGCCCTGAGTCTTGGGAGGACAGAGCAGGTGGTGAAAGGCTCAGGGAGGGAGCAGGATCCTTTGCATTCTTCTCTCACCCATTGGGCAGGATTGGGCAATCGCAGAAGAGATCGTATGGGTCTGGCTCAACATGGCCATTCTGTGCTCTATGCACTCATGTGATGGATAGAGATGGGCTCTGTGGTAGGCTGATCTCCCAGGATCTGTGTCTGTCATATGACTTCATGTAAGCCTAGTACTTCCTTAAAGGCCCTGACTGAGGCTGTGCACATAACCCACTGGGATGGGGCAGGGTTTAGCATCTCAATCTTGGGGGCGTGAGACAAGCAGACCTGTAGAGCATTCTGATTATATAGGGAGGAGGAAAGCTTAAACTTCTTCTATCCCCAACAGCAAGAAGAAATGTAAGATTGAACAGCGGGGGAATTTTCAGTTGGGAATCAGACAGACCTGAATTTGAACCTCCTCCTACCTACTACCTCTGTGGCTCTTCTGCCTGCTACAGTGGCCTCATGACTTACTGTTTGAAACTCGCATTGTTAATTGAACACTCGGGCTCCTCTGCACAGCTGTCAAAGTCTCTCATAGAGGCAAATCTCAGTGTCCTTAGAGAGACATTGGCCTCAGACTTCTCAATCAACCCCATACAGGGAAGGATGTTTTTCATGCTCCTTCCAAAATTTAAGGGTCAAATCTGTGTCTCAGACCATCTGGACCAAGCATCTGACTTTGGTAATAAGTTAAAATTAAAAGTCAGGTCATAACTCAAGTTGCTCCTATGTTAGGCCAGTCAAAACTCAATGGTCCTCTGTACCTCTGTTGCCATGGAGAAGGGACTGAGCCTTTCAGAGGTTTAGTTTTCTCATTTCTACAATAGGAATTGTGATGCTTCTGAACTACTGTACACAGCACCTAATACAGTGTCACTTCAATGGCTCAGGGCTCAGTAGATGAGCATGATGATTATTAGGCCTTAGACTTAGTACAGCTGAAGGGTTCTATTTACCTAATTCAAATAAAACTATCACAAGTAAGTACTTTCTAGTCATTGGACATTTTATGGTACACATATCTTAGAAGTAAAGTTATTGTCATGGAGTACATAATCAGCAAATACACAAAACTATGCACACGTTTTTAAAATCCTAAAAAATGACTTTCACTTTAACAAGATGTTTGACTGCTTGCACTTTCTTTTTTTCTACAATTCTTTGACTCTCTAAATAACAAATCAGCTCATGCCAGTGAAAAATTTCCTTGGGCTCATCTTGTTCTGGGGGCCCCAGAGGGCAGAATCAGGATCAAGCGATGGGATTTCCCAGGAGGAAGATTGGATTTGCATTAAACAAAGAACTTTGGAATCCTTTGAGCTGCTGAATAAGGCATGAGCATCCTTGCGAGGTGGTGAGTGCCTTGTCCCTGAGTGGGGGCCGCTTGGCAGGGACGGGATGGTCGGGTTTCAAGCAATGAACAGGAAACTGTTATACGTGACCTCAGAGATCTCCATCTCCTTGATAGTCTGTGATTCCACAATGTCACTTTCAGGAAGTCTCTTGCTTTAGAAAAGGATGTACAAATGGAAATTACCTCAGTGTTGGCTTATTATGACTTAGAAATTGGAGCTCTGATTGGCTTACTCAGGCAGCTCTGGAACTCAAAGTTCTTTTAGATGATTTCTTAAGTCTTACAGCTACTGACCATGACTGTGGAGCTAAATATAGCAGAGAAAGTACCATTGTGTATCCAACCAGGAGCCAGCACAGCAGACTTGCTGCTTACCTTGGTGTCTAGCACTTCATTAGGCTCTGGAAATGGTCCTTTTGTTAGATGCCAGCACAAGCATTTCGTTACAGGTTCAGGAAATGATGAAGAGATACATGGGAAAAACAAGGTTTCCAAGGGAAGATATTAATGGGGTGTTAATGCATCTCCCTCTCTTCCCACAGTAGAATTCCCCAGAGGAATGTCAGATTTATGGGAATGAGAGTTAATCCTTGCCAGTAGGACCCTTTGCTTCATTTAGCAACACAGAATATATTAATATTAATTGAAATACCTGGTTTAGCGCTTCCTTGCAAGCAAAATTCCTTGAAAACATCTATCTGGAATAAAGCCATCTGCTTGCTCAGTCATGGAAACTTGGAGCCAAGAAAACTAATGTATGCTTTCCTAGCCCCGAAGAAAAGACAATAACAACATTGTGTTCTCCAAGCCCAAGTTTTTAGACAGCAGCATTTTCTCTATGAATCAGGCTTCAGAGGAGACTTGAAAAAGGAGCTTTCCATTTCTAGAACCCAACCACGTTTTAAAGCTACCGTGTTTTAAAGGGATGAAGAATACGGGCTTCGTAAATACTTTCAATTCAGAAACCAGTTCATTTCCCATTTCAGTTGACACAGTGAAAATCACAATGCTGTACTGAATGTTTTAGCTGTGGCTGAAACACACCCAGGAAAATGCACATACAAGGTAAATATGTTGTGTCCTTGAACAATTTGCTTTTTGATTTACAATTTCTAAGGACAAAGAATGCTTTACAGTACACAGCGATTTTTTTTTGCATCAAGAGCTTCTAATGTTTTCAAGATGCCCCAGAGAGTATGAAGTGCTCTTTATAGTTGTGATCTATGCAAAGATACTTTTCAGTTCTGCTTGGTGTTTCTGTGAGTCACTTTTAAAATGACTCTTCCTATTTGAACTCAGAAGGGAAAGAAGAAAGAGAAAAACATAAAAAAGTTAGGCAAGCTCGCAACATGGATTGAAAGTCCTTGCGCTCATCCTGCTAATCACAGAATCAGTGTACACTCTTTGCACCTGAGGCTTGGCGATGAGGTGGATGAATGGGTGCCTGTGGGGTGGTGCCCCGTTCACATGTCGGTGTGCGTATGTACTTTTCATCTCCAGCTTTTCCTTTTTTATTCCTGCCCTGGATTCTCTTTCCTTTTTTGTCCTCCTTCCTAGATGTGTGGCAGAAGGGGGTGAATCAAGAAAAGAGTCCCTGGTACAGATGGTGGGGTACTGGGAGCCCACCTGCCTGTGTGCATTTATTTTAAAGCTTCCTTTAATATATTTGCCAGTATGCGTCGCTTGGGGGCGCTCTTTCTGTCATTCAGTTACAGACATAGCTGGTGCTATACGCAGTGGTTATGAAGGAAACAAGGCCAGTACTTGTGTCATACATTCCTGGTTCCCAGGTGAAAAGGTTTCGGGATCAGGAACAGGGAGTGGGGACAAAAAGACTTTGATGTAGCCAGTCTGGTTCAGGTTTTTTGTGCTGGGATCTTTATTGTTCTCAGGAAAGCTACTCGAGACTTAAAAGGAAATAGTTTTCCTTCAAAGATAACACAGAAGGTTCTCAGGCTGCAGATTTGCAATTTATCCTCACACCTGCTGAGGCAGGCAGCAGGGGTCTATATCTGCCTCTCATTTATAATGCTTTGTTGGAGCGACCACAGGACCCCGCCCAAGGAGGAGGGACCGAGGCACAGGTCTGACACTCTAGTTCTGTTTAGTAGGAATTTTACTAAATCTGGAGTGTTTTTAAATGAATTTTGCTTTCTGCTGCTTTCCTGCATGCTCTTTATGTTTTAGTACTGTTAGAACACGTGATACTAGAAACACCTACTTACAAGAAAAATTAACTGAACTCTCATCACATTATCATATTTTACTGTAAGCCATTATGTTGACTGTTTTCTGAGACAGGGTTTCATTGTGCAGTTCAAGCTGGTTGTGAACTTACTTTGCACCCCAGGCTGACTTTCAACTCCCAGCGATCCTCCTGCTTCGGCCTCCAGATACTGGGATTGGAGGTGTGGGCCACCACGTCTAGCTTTAAGTTTTTAAAAGGAAGAATATCATTTTTGGCTTTTGTTCTGAGGATTGATGCCAAGGCCTTATACATGCTAAGCGCACTACCCCTAAGCTACATCACTGTTCCCCAAATGGGCACTATTTTACTCAAATATTATTGTGCACCTGATGGGATCAGTATACTCATACTATAGTTACTTTTTGGGTGCTTTTATTTAATAATAGAAGCTTGCCTTCTTGAACATTCTTCCTGCTCCATTGCGGTGGATCACAGATGTCATGCTGGGGTTGATGTAGGATTAAGGTTGGGGGTGTGGCAGGTGGCCTGGATAACTCGAGGCAGAGAGAGGGCTGTGCTACTGCCCCATGCTGCTCCATGCTGCCTGCTACCTCACCGCGTCACTGCCTTCTGCTCACTGTGGGCTGTTTCTCCTCTGTGGTGCCCTTCTGCCATGAGCCACCCTGCCTTGAGCCCGGGGACTAAGATCTGAAACCTCTACAAACAGGGAGTTAAATAAACCTTTCCTTCTTCAGATTTGGGTGTCAGGTATTTTGCCTTAGCCACGAGAAAAAGTACCCAAGATAGCATCTGAAGGAAATGAAGTTGGCTTATTGACCGGCCGTATACACTCCTGCATCTATGGCTGCGCTATTCTCCAAAGCCATAGTATGGAGGCAACCTAAGTGTCTGCCATCGGGCAAATGGATAAGAAGAATGTGGTATCTGTACACAGCAGAACACTGCCCAGTGTTCTGAAGGAAATCCTGCTCTTTGTAAGAGTGTGGGTGAGCCAAGGAATGTTGCGTTAAGTGAGAGAAGTCAGGCGCCAAAGGACAAAGCTCGAGGTCTCAGTTGCATGTGGAAGCTAAAGATGCTGTAGTCGGAAAGGTGGCGCTCGGGAGATGGTGAGCGAATCCACAATTTTAATTTGAAAGAATCAGTTCTAGTGATTTGTTGTATAACATGGTGACTATCACTAATAGCAATTCAGTATATATTTGAAAATTTCTAAAAGTAGATTTTAAATGTTCTTACCATGCACAAAACAGTGACCATGTGAAGTAAAGTACGTGTTAGTACAATTCAGCCATTCTACAATATGCACATACTTCATAATCTCATGGTGTATATTAAAGACATATGCAGTGTTTGCCAATCAAACTTTTAAAAAAAAATGTAGCACAATATATCCTGTTGGATAGCTAGCAATTGGCTTTACTTTAAAAAGAAACAGCAGTATTTTTAATATAGTAATATCTTCACATAGAAAATAAATATGTATTAATTAATTACATCTGTTTTGATATGAACAAATGATGTGTTACTGCAATATTAGCAGTTTTGGAGTGAAAGCAAGTAGTTGCTATTTAGAACAGAAGAAACCTTGAATTGACTATAAAAAGCGAATGTACAAGGGATGTTCCAAAACTATGTTGAACATGGCCACTTGATCTTACCTGAAAGGCCCGCTAGGATCCCTCTCCAAATCCTCCTCCAAATCCAAAGTAAGTCACATTGAATATACCTAGCCCATGGTTCTCGCCACTTTCTGTGGCAGTTCTGGAACCTTCTTTTCTGCTTGTCTTTATGATATGCGATAGCAAACACAATGAATGCTGCTGCTTGTGCACCCTGACAGCAAGGCCAGCTCATGAAGACACAACGCTGTGTCCCCACCCAGCGCTAAGTGGCAAGAGGCCTGTTTGAAGTGGAGGTGTGAGTCTGAGATGAGCTAATGAGCATATATCACTTACTTTCATAAGCTGGCAATAATATTTAAACACACTATTTTTCACATCTCATATTTATGAATTTATATGAAGAGAAGGCCCATATTTTTCAGATTTTCAAATAGGTCTCATCCCCTGCATCACCCCAAACACATGAAAAAATCTCTCTTTTTATTTTATTTTGTACCTGGAATTGAACTCCACACCTCATGCTTGCCAGGCAGGCGCTATGCCACTGAGCTATATCCCCAGCCAAAATTGTAAAACTAGAGGACTAATTTAAAGTAGAATGGGCTACCAAAATCTTGGTGGGCTGGTGCAAAGCCTGAAAAATTCATTTCCAGGAGTGTAGTGATTTACTGTCAGGAAAGCTGTGTGAGAAAGTGCTTTCTTGTGGATAGAGTCCTCCCACTGGCACAGATCCCCCAGGCCTCTATGGACCTATGCTGTTTCTAGATTCTACCACCGTTAGCAGTTCTGGTCTAATACAGTTGATTCTCCTTTTCCACCTGCCAAAAAAAGTACTTTATCAGTGTCACCAATGTGTGTATCAAAGCATTATTTGAATAATATGTGTCATAAGTTCTCAAAAAATTGGATCATAAATGTTATTTTTTTCATTAAAAATGTTAGTCACCTGCAAGTCTGCTTTTGCTGTCTAAGATTCTAGTCCTTTATGACATTATTTCAGCAAACTTTTCAAGCTTAAAAACATGGACTTGAAGCTGGCTTTGAAACTCCTAGTAGAGGTCCTCACAATGAGAAATATGCTTATTTTTAAACCTTTGAATCTTCAGCCTTTCTAAGTAAAAGTCACCCTCACCACTCCCACCTCTCCTAGCCACTGGCCTACATGCTTTACAGACATAATTAATTCTGCAACTCATTATAACACTGGTTGTGGGTACTATACCATACAGTAGGTGTCTCACAGATTAGAAAACCAGTGAGGAGATGCTAAGGAACTCGTAACATTTCAGTGAGGGGATCCTGATGGCGTGACACCCTTTCAGCTTTTTCTTCATGTAGTATCTAATCATTAGAACTGATGAATTAAAAGCACGCATTTGACTCTTAGTCTGGGCTTCGAATTAAGATTATTTTAATAATCAACTTTACATATTAAGGCCACTTTTGACAGTGTTGCTAAAGGTCTTAATACTATGGGTATTTGTGTGTATTTACTAATTAATTTGACCTCTTCCATCAGTTTATCTGCATTTTAGTCTTTGTAAATGATAAAATGTTTTTTAAAATAACTTTTGAAAGCAAGGTATTAAACACATTAACACAAAGGCCTCCTTCTGACAGGACACCCTCTTATCCTAACAGTTATACTTCTTGTCACATTTATGCACACTAAGACAGCTCACATTTTACCCAAACCACATGGTGCTTACTGCTAATCTATATGACAAAAGCCCTAGAACACAATAATTAAAATATGCAAATCTCTTCATAATAGGCTGATTTTACAGTCTTTGTTCCTAGAAAGTCCCTGCTGATTTCGGATGTGAAGCATTTCATCATTAGTTTTAATTGTTTATTAAATAACAAAAAATATACACAGAATTTTTTAAGTATATACTTAAAGCAACATTTTGATACATTGTCCTGGTAAGTTTCCAAGTATTAAAACTGTACAGAAAATCTCCTTAACAAAATGCAACTTTGAGAGATTCACATTTGCTTTCAGGAAAGATCTGAGAAAAATATGTAGATTACCCAGAACATAGTGAGGCAGGTGCTGCAGTGTTTTGTGACTGATAACTTCCGGTAACAAGTTGGATGAAACAAACTGAGATGAAGACTTTTATATTCACATGCAAACCACCTTTCTCCATCCCAGCATGTTATGTTTGTGACAGGGAGTTGGGTTTCTGAGATCCAGAGAAACTGAACGAGGAGCAAATGTTTAAGAACACGAATGCATATCAGGAGTCTCAGATGACCGTGGCAAACAGGAGGAGATGGACATAGTTGCCCTGCTCAGGGCTTTGGAGCAGCAGCTCTGGAGGGAGCTGCCCAACAGTTGCTGTGCCAGGTGCAAGGCTGGGGGCAGGGGACAGTCCTGGCAGGTTGCAGGGAAGTGGCCACTCAGAAAACGCTGTGCTCCTCTTACCAGTATGGAGGAATCTCAGAGATGTTGATTTAATAGAGTGGGGCACAGGTGGCGACTGTCACCTTGAAGACCTTCTTGCCATTGGTGTCAGATGATTTGCTGTGCCTTCAGGCTAGGAAATAGGGATGGGATTTCCTGAATTCTTGTGCCAATTGGCAGATACACTTTGCCAACATTGGAGAGCAGCTTTGTTTTTTTTTTTTTTTTTTTTTCCTTTTTAAAAAGACTGGGGTGCTATATGCTAGCATGAGTGTGTTCCCTGATTTTGCCTGTTAGAATGACTAATAGAGCACAGATCACTGAGCACCTCTGCCATGAATACATATGATATTTGAGTCTCACAGTTCTTGGGAGGTACGTTGACTAGATATTATGAAATCCATTTTATAGGTGAGAGGTAGGTTGACTAGATATTATGAAATCCATTTTGTAGGTGAGGAAACTGAGGCATAGATCAGTTTGTCTTCAACCTCGTCATGGCTAACAAATGTAAAATCAACTTAGATCAGAACCCATACTTATTTCATTGCTATTTCTACAGAAGGCTTCGTGTAGATAAAATATTCTACTCTGGCTATTTATTCCTGAACTCTCTGATAATCAGGCTAAAGGACCATGTTTTAAAAAGTCAACCTTTGGGCTAGTATTAAATAAACCATTACCTAACAAAGTTGAGAAGGATTTTGTGTTTCGATTCTTTTCTTCTTCTTTTTAAAATGTACTTAGTACAGCGTCTACAGGGTCTCACTACATAAATCAGACTCGTAGTGATTCTGTTTTTAGCCTCCCAAGCACTGGAATTACAGGCACGTGCCATTATGCCTGGTCTCAATCACTGTCTCTGGGCACCCCAGGGGCAGGGCTAGCATGGCATGCAGGGGTAGAATCCTGGCCACTGTGCTCTGCTGAAGCAGATGCTTTAGTCTGCTGAGCTATCTGGCTAGGCCTTGTTTTGATTTTTTAGGAGAAAGTTACTTAGCAATTTCTTCTTATATGGAATGGTTCTGATTGTTATTATATCTTATTTGAATAATACGTACAAGAACATTTCTAGGTGGGGTACAAACTGTCAGAATTGTGTAAGAAACTCACTTAAACAGATAACCAAATTAAGGCAAGAATGAAAGTAAGTTCCCAGAAATATCAGGATCCATCTGCATGTGAACCTGTCACCCTGGATGGAGCGAGAGACTTTTTCCTTGAGTTTGATTCACATACTCATTTGCAAATACTGCATTTGAAGCACTGCTCAGTTCTTCATAAACAATGGTGGCTGGCAGCCCAGCTGTGCCTCCTTCACCTTCCAGCTCAAGCCCTCCATGCCTCTCTGCTCTTCTGCCTTATTTATGTAGTGATTTTAATGACAGGCAGCTCGTAGTCACTGGTGTTTGCTGTAGCGGTACCCACAGAAGCAGATGCCGTAGCGGCACAGTGAGTCGCATTACCTGGCAACTTGCGCTCTCACATTTTACATTATTCAAAAATGTTTTCATTGACACTTTGGCACACCCTCATTAGCATGGAGCTGGTCAGCCAGGCTGAATCAATCATGCGGGGAGAATGCTTGTCCTGCCAGGCTTGTCACCTCCTGTTAACTCAAGATAAACTAGGCCTGCAGCTTCCCTTGGCTGGGGAGTGTGCATGCTGGATGACTAGCAGATGGAGCCCATTGCTTTTAGACCAAAGGCTTGGAATTGACATGGAGGCATCAACTTGAGGACAGGGTGGTTCTGAAGAAGAGACCTTTGGAAGGAAGTTTGTAGCTCACTTTGGTTCCTTGGGAGAATACAGGCTTTTCCATCTTAATGCTTTTTTTGTTTTTGTCTTTTTGAGACAGGGTCTCACAGTGCATTTCAAGCTGGCCTTGAGCTCACTTTTGTATCCCAGGCTGGTCTTGAACTGGAACTCTCACTGATCCTCGGGCCTCAGCCTCCCAAGTGTTGGGATTATAGGCATGCACCACCATGCCCAGCTCTTTAATGCTTTTTTGAGTAGAGCAAAGTGCCAAAGGCACTTTGGTGGTCCCAAGGTTCTGCATATGGTGTGTCTAACCCTCAACATTTCCTTTTGTGGTCCTACTTTCTGTAAGTAGACAAGTCTCTGGGAGGATACAACGGACGGATAGCACTTCTGACCCAGAGCAGTGTGGACTCCAGTGTGTTGTGTCTCTTGTGTTGACAGAAGAAAAAATCATTCTCCAATTGAGAAACTTGAGTTCATTTGCATGTTTGTTCCTAGACCAGGAAATCCATTTGCAGGTGCTCAGCATGGGTCAGCTTCCTGCAGCTTCTGTAACCAATGACCACAGACTGAGAGGCTTCAAGCACCAGGAATCAGTCTTTCCACGTCTCTGTAGATCAGCAATGCCACACCCTCTGCCCATGGGGACAACAGGCCTGCCTTTCCTTTTCTACTTTCTGATGCTCCCTGAAGTTTCTTGGTTTTATCAGCATAACTAGTCTCTGCTTCCTGCCTCGTGGTCCTGTGTTTCTCCTCTCTAGGCCTTTTCTTCTTATGAAAAGTATACCTGCAGGGTCGGCGAGATAGCTCAGTGGACTCAGCACCTGCTTTGGCAAGCGAAGGGACCAGAGTTCGATGCCTGTCACCACATGCCACACCGGCTCCAGACTGGGCATATTGGTGCATGCCTGTAATCCCAGTGCTGGGGTGGGGTGTGTGCTAGAAACAGAAGTATCGCTATGAGTCCAAGCTGCATGGTGAGACCTTGTACCAAATACGTACAAAAATAAGCAAAGAAAAGCACACTTGCCATTGGCTTTAGGGCTCACCCCATAAAGAAAGATGATCTTGCCTTGAAACTCTTTACAAACTTCCACCTGCAAAGACCCTTTTCTCAAAAGCTACTAGACATTGGGACTTGGACTTTGATATGTCTTTGTGGGGGTCACTGTTCATTGAATCCCATACATAACTTGTCTTCATTCATTAGTGTGTTACTCTTTCTTGGAATTTTAGTATTTTGCTCCAAACAGATTTATTGACTCTTTTTAGTTTATAGAAAAAAACATTGATTATCAATATTTTCTCTGTCTTTAGCTTTCTTTTCTTTTTTTTTTTTTTTTTTTTTTTTTTTTTTTTTTTTTTTTTTTTTTTTTTTTTTTTTTTTTTTTTTTTTTTTTTTTTTTTTTTTTTTTTTTGTCTTTTTGAAACAGGGTCTTGCTATGCAGTTCAGGCTGGCCTTGAGCTCATTTTTGTGGCCCATGCTGGTCTTGAACTCACATTGATCCTCCTGCCTCAGCCTCCCAAGTGCTGGGGTTACATGTGTGTGCCACTTCACCTGGGTTGTGTCTTCAACTTTTAAGTCAAGTCCCCTCTCTCTGAAAATAGAGACTATATATTCCATCTTTGTGGATTCAGTAGGTAGCTCTGGGAGAGGTTCCATAATTGGTTCATAGGTTAACAATTGTATGACAGTCAGGAGACCTTTTGGAATATACATGGTTTATTGTCCAAAGCAGTCACTGCAGCAATTAATTCACTCTTACTGGAAATGGTTAGTTGGCAAGTCATAAAGTGAAAGCTAAAAATAATGTCAACTGAAAAAGAAAATACTGGTATGGACTTCTTTAAAAAAAAGTCAAGGAAAACTCATTAGATGCCTGTAGACATCTTTAGATTTTTGTTAGAAAACTTGTATTTTCAGCTATACCATGGCATTTTATGGACCTTTATATACATTTTTTTTTTGAACTGGGAATTGAACTCGGGGTCTTGCACTTGCAGGCAGCTGCTGAGGTGCACAGCTATATTCCCAGCCCTATATACATCTTTTGAGTAGCTAGATGTTTAATAGATGTTAAAGTATGTCATGTGATTGGAAAACATGGTATGTTTTAAATTTTAAAATTTATTGCAGTAAAAGATACACAGTTATTCATTTCCCTCAAAATACTTATTTGGAAAACACCTGTCCTATGATTCCTGCCCTTTTATGAAGCAGTTCTGGAAGTGTGTGTGTGTGTGTGTGTGTGTGTGTGTGTGTGTGTGTGTCTTTAGCTGTGCTGTTGTGGCTGCCTTGATGTTCTGTATAGATTTAGTACATTTACCTTTCACAATCACATTAACATTTGGAAAGATCCAGAAGTCACGGAGTACCAGCTCTGGTGGCTAACATGGATGAGGACACTCTGGGGTCGCCATAAGTCTGCCCTTCCTTTGAATAAAACTTAGCAGCAGCATTTGCTCTATCTTGGAACACACCCCCACAAAGACACTCCTGAAAGAGGGCTTCCAGAACTGCTTCAGAAAATGTCAAGAGTAATGAGATACAAGTGTTTGAAGCTAGGGGGGAGGATTTTGAGAAGGATTCATGGCAGTGTGTCTTTTGCTGTTACCACAGTCTTAAAATTTTAAACATTAAAAGTATAGTTTGATCACTTCTTGTTTTCTCAGAAAATTAATACTAAATATTTCTAAAATTAAATTCTTGGGGGAAACAAATATAACCTGAAGCTTTCTACCCACGAACAGAAGAAAAATACATAACGTTAAGCAGTATGAAGGGGAAACATAACATCATTTAAAGACGTAATCATAATTGTGTTTTATATGAAGAGCTATTATTGGCATGCTATGTAGTCCCCCAACATCACAGTTTAGGGTACAAGATTCCCCTAAAACACCAATGAAATTGAGAAATAAATTCATAAGCACCTGTGAATAGCAAGTGGCAACTATGGCATGAGGCTTATTGACAAATACCTACTAAGATTGGTTGGGAATCACAAGTACATTACAGATTTATTCATCCTCAGAGATGAAACTTTGAAACTTAAACATATTTGCTGAAGTGAAAACTGAGGTAGGTAGCCCTGGGCTAAGCCCTTTGGCGTAAGCTGTTAGCTTTGTGTTGCTAGAAACTTAATGTCATTATTTATGATTCTGGCCATGAAGAGAAAGCCTTTAGAAATGTCTGTGTCTTTTCCAGGCATTAGCGCTAAATGCTTAAGTAATGGTCTATAAGAAGGAAAAGGAAGGTACCGTTTTTATTGTTTCCAGTTTGCTCCATTGGTGAAAGAGAGATTTCTGCTCCAGAGTTATGAGGGCATACCACACCTGATCCTGGACAGCTGAACATGCCACGTGACCAGTCACCTCTGCTTTGATGGACATTGTATGGCTGCATTTGGGAGCAGAGTGAACACTCAAAGCCTGGAGAGGCAGGCTTCACCTTCTGGTGGAAAGATATGGCTGCCTTTTTTGAAAATGTCTGTGTCTCGGCAAGGGACTCTCTGGAAGCTGCTGTTCCAGGAAAAGTGGGAAGCTTGTGTCTGTGGTCCTCATGTAGAGGGATTGTGGGGTGGGGGCCTAGTCTGTGGACCAGAGTGGGGAGGGACCTTAGAGTTGGACTTCGAGACCCTCCTGGTTTTACCAGGTGCCCGGGCACCCTGCAGTCCAGGGCCTGTATTTGTCGATAAGCCTCATACCACATTTGTCACTTTCTATTCCCAAGTGCTTATGGATTCACTTCTTATAAGTGGCCAAGATTGCAAAAGAGACTCTAAGTTAAGTTTTGCTAGTCTACAGACAGTTTAGGAAATGGCGTAGGGCTGGGGATGAGGCTCTGGGGAGAGCACTTGTGTGGCATATGTGAGGCCTGGATTGGATCCTCAGCATTGTAGGCAAGGAAGGCCTACACTTTTCATGGAAGAGTGCTGCTTTTAGAAGTTAGCTTCCAATTCAGAGATGTGAAACTGTTTAGAGCTTGCAAGGATGCGAACATTCCTACAGTGGCATGCGTGCCACAGGTTCCCCATCGCTTTTCTAATTCTATTATAATTAAAACTATAGCAATGGTGAACACAGGAGAATCATGCCTGACAATGTTTTTGAGCTTGTAAATGACTTGCTTTAAATCAAATATAGTTTTGCCATATGTTGTAATAAACTGAGTTGATATGTGCTATGAATTTCTATATTTGAATTTCTGTCACACTGAGATTGTTGCTAGCTCAGGTTTTTTCATTTGGTGGCTTATGGGAAAAATCATTTTAAATTTCTTAGCAAATAAGAAATTTGCCTATCCTTTTACACAGTAAAAGTATACATTTCCTTACTGCAATTAGTGCATTCAAAATAGTTCCGATGTTAGGGGAAGGACATTTAATTTATCAAGAGGTATCTTCCCATCTCACTACATGGTTTTTGCTATGTCCAATGTACCTTGGCCAATTCTGACGATGTCTTTGTAGGGATCGAGTGTATTTACAATGAAAGCGGTCATGCTACAAAGAGCTTATCAGGTTTAACATCTTTCAAATACTTACATATGACTCATTCGGCTAAATACTTGCCTAACATCTTGCATTTATAGATTGTTGACTGTTCACTGGTGACTGTTCGTCTCCTAATGAACTTTCCTTGTTTGGACTTGAGTTTTTTCTCCTACTTTCCACTTGGATACAGTGAGTACTTGACAGGGAAAGTTGCCTGGGCAAGAAGCACGTATGCAGCCAGATATGGTGGCACACACCTGTAATCCCAGCACTTGGGAGGCTGAGGCAGGAGGATTGATGCAAGTTTGAGACCAGCCTGGGCTACAAAAGTGAGCTCAAGGCTAGCCTGAAATGTATAGTGAGACCCTGACCAAAAAAGAAAAAAAAAAAAAAAAAAAAAAAAAAAAAAAAAAAAGAATAAGAAGCATATATGCACTATAAGATCATTCTCCTCCCTCAGAGATCCTATGGTGCTGTTTATTCAACTGAATTGTACTTCAAAAAAATATAAAATTTTGGTTGAGGAGACAGATTCTGGGCTTAGTATTCTAATAGGAAAAAGTGAAGCCTAGTCATTAATTGGGATTGAAATAGTTAGTGGCAAAGAGGCATAATCAAGATGGATTATAATCAAGATGGATTAGGGGCCTGCACGCAGGATACTTAGACACACAGGAGGCAAAAAGCATCAGATTGGTCAGGATGTGGTTAAGGAGAAATGTGTAAATCAGCTAAATGCATCTTTGAGGCCCGCCTCAAGTATGACCACCCCATCATGCCCTCCAGCCCCTACTCACTCCCTGTGGGGCTGTGTCCTGCCCAGGTGCCTTAATATTTCTGTCTTCCATTTTGTCACATTTTATTGTATTTGTTTACTTAAATATTTGTTTCCTTTCCTATGCTGTGTACTTCTCTGTCAAACTGTGGGTGGAGGGAGGAATGAGAGGAGGAGGTGTAAGTGCCAGGGTAGGTTGTTGGTAAACTTGGGATCTGTTGCTACTATCTCGTTCAGTGCTCTCAGAGCCAATAGTTCAGGTAACCCCAAAGGACAGAGTAGGCCTTAAAATGTCTAAATATTCTATCTTGTTGTAATCCTTCAAGGAGAAGTTATTTATTAAGATTTTTCATTGAGTCCTCAACCTCTGGCATGCCTCTCTGTGATGACGTGGAGAGTCACATTCCTTGTAGAGGAGAGTGGAGTAGGCTTTTTCCCAAAATCCCGGAGGCATGTAAATTATCGCAATATGGGGTTTGTTTGGATCACTGCTCTGGAGGTTGAAAGTTTAAAAGCATGATGCTGGCTTTAGCAGATGCCTCACTGGCATGCAGATGCCATCATGGCAGGAAGGGAGAGGTCACATGGTGAGGTAGGAAGCCAGAGAGTGAGGAGTCCCAGGAGAACTACGTCCATCCCTTCTACAGATGCATCATCTGGAGACTTACTAACTGCCTGGCAAGATTCATCTGATAAGGGTTCCACCACCTCACCAATGCCTTACCTAGGGCCAAGCTTCTAATCCATGAGCCTTGGGGTTACACTCGAGCCTTATGTAAACCACTGCAAGTGATCTTTCACTCAAGACCTTAAGTAACTCTACATCATACGTATCCATGGAGTTTTGTCACAGGAGTAGAGAACTCCTAAATACCCATCCCCTGTTTCACAAAATGCTCTGTGCATTCCCAAGACATGCAGCCACCATTTACTTTACAAGCACATATTGAACACCAGTTACACATGCGATGTTTGTCAAATACTGGATATTTCAGGTTAACTAAGACACAGTTTAACCTTGGAAAATCTCAGGAAAGTAAAACTTCTAGCAAATATCTGTTTCAGGAGTTTTCAGTGCTTCCTGTCTTATTTTCAATTTGTGTTTCACACCATTGACTTTATACTTTGATGACAGAAAATAACAGCACATGTTTTAGATGGCTATAACAGAATCCCCAGTAGAAGGGCTTAAGCAACAGTTGTCATTATTCAGAGTTCTGGAGGTTAGAAATCTGAGATCAGGGAACCAGCAGGGATGGTTCTCCTCTGGGTTCACAGAGCTTGTATCCTTACCAGGAACAAGGAGAGATAACTGCTCTCTGTGCTCTTCTTATGAAAGTGTTCACCCAATTCATGAGGGCTCCGACCTTCTGACCTCCCAAGGGGTCCCACCCTCCAACTGCCATCATGGTGGGATTACATGTTCTATGTTGGTTGGACCTGGGGTGGAGAACTGGGAGCATAGCACAGTGGTAGAGCACTTGGCTTAGACTCATCTCCAACACAGCAAGCCCAGCAACTCTGAGCTGAGTGGGGGAGCCACCATGAGCATTCACTCACTATATTGTATGTTATACTCAGCTTTTATTTATTT
>PVJA010021691.1:0-35226 GCA_004027025.1 Myocastor coypus
GTTCCTTTTTCTTTTTTTTTTTTTTTTTTTTTTTTTTTTTTTTTTTTTTTTTTTTTTTTTTTTTTTTTTTAAGACAAGGTCTTTCTATGCAGTTCAGGCTAGACTTGAACTCAATTTGTAGCCCAGGTTGGCCTCAAACTAATTCATGGCGATGCTTATGCCTCATCCTCCAAAGTACTAGGATTATAGGCTATACCACCATAACTAGTTTATTTTATCTATTTATTTATTTAAAAACACTTTATTTATTTTCATTATGGCTGACTCAGCCTGCCCTGGGGGTGGGGCTGGCACAGCCTGTACTGCTGGGGATCAAACTGTGTTCCCTGTGGTTGTCTAAGCAGGCACTTTAGATCACTGAGCTATTGTACCGGCTCCTCACCATGCCTAGTTTAATTTTTTTTTTCCTGTAATCTAGTGGGAGACAGAAATATGTACCAAATAATAGCAGTAAGTCAGCAGAATATATATATATATATATATATATATATATATATATATATATATGTGTGTGTGTGTGTGTGTGTGTGTGAGGGGGGAGTCAGAGAAAGTGCTGAGTACAAACTTTGATAACAGCAGCTGAAAGGAAGCCCAGGGTGGTGGAAGGAAGTGGCCATCAGAGGCGGGTGGATGGTCACAGGACCCTGCAGTGGCCACTGTAACTTGGAAAGCTGTTATGTGTCATCTCCGGAAGGCAGTCACTGTTTGTTTGGTCACTTGGAAGAATATCTCCTCCTCTTTCTCCTTCTCCTCTTCCTCCTCCTCCTTCTTTTTGTATTTTAGAGCAGGGTCTATAGGGACTGCAGGGTCTTATTACACAGATCAGACTTGTAGTGATTCTCCTGTTTTCGGCATCCCTAGTGCTGTGATTACAGGCATGTGCCACCATGCCCAGTCTTTTTTTTTTTTTTTTTTTTGTCTTTTTGAGACAGGGTCTTGCTATGCAGTTCAGGCTGGCCTTGAGCTCACTCTTGTAGCCCAGGCTGGTCTTGAACTTGCACCAATCCTCCTGCCTCAGCCTCCCAAGTGCTGGGATTACAGGCGTGCGCCACCATGCCCGGCTTACCATGCCCAGTCTTGATAGGGATAGAACCCTGGCCACTGCATATACCTGAAGAGGCACTTTAATCTGCTGAGCTATTTGGCTGGCTGTAGTACAAGTTATTATAATACTAGCCTATAAGTAAAAATAAGGGCTATCTCTATAGCAAGAAGAACTAATGGGGAGGCTGAGACTTTCCCGGGACCCCAATCTGGTCTGGATTCTCAGTTAACCACCTCTCAGGATATAGCCTGGCCTGTGTTGCAGGTGTAAGAACCTCCCTTTGGGAGTCAGGAGTGGTGGCCATGCCTGTGAGCCTAACACTTGAGGCTGAGGTACAAGGACAGTGAGTTTAAGGCCAGCTTGGACTACATAGTGAGACCATGTCTCAAAAAAACGGAACAGAAATCTTCCCTTGGGAGGACCCCTACAGATTTCTTCAGTCTTTTTGTGCTTCTACTGTTTTGCTCTGGAACATAAGGGCATTTGAAGTTGCCTGATATCTCCCCCTTGCTCCTGTTCAGCCTTCATCCATCTAGCAGATGCTCAGGCTCTCCGTGTCGCCTGACCTTGCCTGCAGCATGGCCTTGCTTCCATTTTGGGGTGCTTTGGATGTGAACTCCCCAGAGGTCAGCTGTTCTGCCTGAAGGCTGGGAACGTTCCAAGGGCGTCTGCGCGTCCTCACACCCCATACTGGGCCTTACGGCTTCCTGATGAGTGAGCCTGGGAGGGCCGAAAGCAACAGTGTGCACGGGGAGGAAACCTACGCAGAAGGCCATGAGTGCCTAAGGAGAGCGGAGAGCAGGCAGGGGGGTGGGCAAGGGAGAGCAGGAGCTGGCCAGCGGGACATGCGGCGAGCGGGGTAATCTGATGGCTGAGAGCGTGCCAGTAACAGTGGGCGAGTGGGCGAGCAGCCAGCGGGGACCCTCAGCGCTGCGGTATGCGGGGTGCCGGCTTAGACTTAGCGGAGCCAGACGCCCAGAGCCACGTGGCAAAGACAGGCCCCAAGCAAGAGTAGTGGGAGGGGCTAAGCAGAATGTAGGAGGGACAAGACGCGGTCTGCGCGAGCTGTGGGAGGAACGAGTCGGAGAGGGGCGGGACCACACGCTTAAGGGCGCGAATAGGCGGAGTGTGGGCGTGGCGACCGGCTAATGGGCGTGACCTAGGCGGTTGTGGCTGTGGCCCGCCCGCGGGCGCGGGAGGAAGTCACGTGGGCGCGCGGGCTCACATGACTGGCCGCGCGATGGACCCGCTGCCTGCCGCGGCAGTTGGGTCTTCAGCTGAGGTGGAGGCAGACGAGGAGGAGGCGTATCCCCCCACGACAGGTACGACAGTGGAGGGCGCCGGCGCGGTCGTCCGCGCGCTGTCCATTTCGATCACTTTTCACGCCGCGAGGTCACCTGTGCCGGCCCCAGCCCCGTCTCGCGGGCTGTGTCGCTTGGGTCCCCGGCTGCCGAGTTGGTGACGCTCGTGGTGGTCCGCCGCACTCCGGTCGCTGCGCGGCCGGGACGGGGGCTCGCGGGAACTCACAGGGGCGCGCCGACCTCCTTCCCGGTTCTTGGAGGACGCCCCTCAGGGGTCGTGCTGCCGGCGGTGGCGAAGGCGGTGGCCACGTGAGGAGCTAGGTTTGAGCTGGAAGTGAGACCAGGTGAATTCTGGAGTTTTGGGAGAAAGTTTTTCTTTGGGAGGAAAGGCGAGAGTGTGGCAGTGAGATTGGGGAGGGAGTGCTTCAGTTCCTGTAGTGGAGTCCTGCAGACTGGTCCTCCAGAACGAGTCTTTATTTTTTCCTGTTACTTGTATCTGTGCAAGGGGAAGCATGTGACAGCCTTTGCTGGGTAGAACATTGTGTTCAAGAGGTCACGTGCTGGAGCTCTGCGTGGGCACACCTATGCGAAAGCCCCAGGCTGGACTCATTCCCCAAGTCACTTGGGAGTGGACGTTGTGACCGCAGTGTCAGAATGCTGATCTGCCAAGCTTGTCAAGAAGTTGAGTGGACCAAAGTGGCTGTAGTTCAGGGATATCTTTGCAACATGTATGGGGACTGCCTGCAGGACTCACCTGGTGGTTGTCATTAGGGTGTGATTTATGGACAGTGCAGTCCTGTACAATCCCCCACCTACATTCCTGGGCTGCCCTCCCTGTGGCTTTGTGTGGAATTCCCACAGGTTATTGGCTTTCTTTGCTGGCAGTGGTGATTTTTATCAGGAGTGCTAATTTTATCCACAGCTAGGAGGCACAGCACAACCCCAGGTTTCCAAATTCTCAGAGCATTCCTGTAATTCTGTTAGTCTAAAAGTGGGGTTTCTAAAAATGTCATTCATTCTTCTGGAATCTAGGTGCCCATCCTAGCAGGGAGGTGAATGGCAAAGCAAACGTCTTTATCTTGGGAAAACTAATTTATCTGGAGGTGTGTGACTAACCCAAAGTGGGCAGTGTAGGGGACCATGGTTGGGTGGGGATGGGTCAGAAAACCTAAGACTTCAGTGATGAATTTGACTCAGAGAAAAATGCCTGACATGTTCTCAAAGTTTTTTGAGTTCTCCAAAGAATAGTGGTTTTAGGATGCAAAATTTTCTTCCTCTTGTTTGTCTTCTGGCTGCACACCCAGATCTGTTGTACTGTGGTGTCTCAGCCTTTGGAATGCCTTTGAGTTTATCAGAAAGAATTGCCCTGCTTGTTGCACTTTTCATCATTCAGTCTTATTATAGTCTCATTATTTGAAGCTTAAGCTGCGAATGCTCAAGCAACTGTCTTTGTAAAAAGTTTCATCTGAGTATGGTGCAAGCCTGGGATCCTAGTACTCTAGGGAGGCTGAGGTGGGGGAATCAAAAGTTCAAGCACAGCCTAGACAAGTTATAAATGAAACCTTGTCTCAAAAGATAAAACAAGGGGCTGGGGAGATTGCTCCATGGCACAAGTGCCTGCTGGGCAATGCAAGGTCATGAGTTTGAACCCTGATCCTGAAAGAAAAAAAAAAAAAAAAAAAAAGATAAAACAAGGGCTGTAGATGTAGTCCAATGTGGAGGCTCTGAATTTAATTTCCAATACTACAGAAAAGAACAAAAACAGAAACAAATCACCTTAACTTTCAATTATGCTATAATTTTTTGAGGCAGGATCTTACTATGTAATTTAGTCGGGCCTTCAGCTCACTATGGAACTTAGGGTGAACTCAAACTCACATCAATACTTCTGTCTCAGATTCCTGAGTGCTGGGATTATAGGCATGTACTGCCATGCTTTGGTTTCAGTTATGCTATAATTATGTTATACATGGATGGACATAATTTTTATTTTAAGATAAGGGCTTCCTATGCAGCTCAGACTGGCTTTCAAATCACTAACATAACCCAGGCTTCCCTAAAACTCATGTTCCTGTTGGATGTGGTAGTGCATGTCTATAGTCCCAGCATACAAGGCTGAGCTAAGAGGTTGCTGTGAAATTGAGGCCAGCCTGAGCTAGATAGGGAATATAAGACCAGTTTGAATTATGTCGCGAGAACCTGTCTCAAAAAACCAGCTAGCAATACTTTGAAAAAAGAGATGGAGGAGGATTTCAGAAAATGGAAAGATATTCCTTGCTCATGGATAGGAAGAATCAACATGGCCATACTCCCAAAACTGTTATACAGATTTAATGTAATCTCAATCAAAATACCATTAGTATATCTCACAGATCTAGAGAAAACATTCATAAAATTCGTCTGGAATTATGAGAGACCTAGAATAGCAAAAGCAATCCTGGACAACAAAGAAAAGGCAGGTGGTATCACAATCCCTGGTTTGAAATTACATTATAAAGATATTGTGATAAAATCTGCATGGCACTTGCTAAGAAACGACCTGGAGATTAGTGGAACAGATTAGAAGATGCAAACACAACTACAAATGCACTTAGCCACCTTATCTTTGACAAATGAGCTTAACGTGTTTACTGAGAAAAGGTAACCTTTTAATAAATGGTGCTGAAAAGACTGGTTTTCCACATGCTGAAGACTAAAACTAGACCCATGTCTATCACCATGCACTAAACCAAAGTTAAAATAGATGAAAAAAACCTAAATATTAAAATAGAAACATTAAATCTCCTGGAAGAGGAAGTAGGTAGAAATCTTGAAGACACAGGGATAGGTAGAATTCATGAAAAAAAAATCCAAACTGAATGGGAAATACTTTTAGGAATCAACAACTAAGATCTCATTTTATTGAAAAGATTTTGGTCATCAAAACAAATTACCAGCAGAGCAAAAAGGAAATTTACAAAATGGGGAAAAAAAATTTAGCCAACTGTCCTCAGACAGAGGACTTCTATTTAAAACATATAAAGAATTTTAAAAAATCAGACCCTGGAGACGGGGAGATAGCTCGTGGTCTACGTGTCTGCCGGGCAAGCAATCCCTGGTACTGCATGCTGTGCCACTGAAACTAGGTGTGGTGGCACATGCCTATAATCCCAGCACTGGAGAAACTGAGACAGAAGGATCACTATGAGTCCAAGCTGCATGGTGAGACCCTGTACCAAATGAATTAATTAAAAAAATAGAGCTCCAAAATTCAAAGACCCAATTGAAAAATGGGAAGCTGAGATGAATGCACACTCTTAGATGAAGAAATACAAATGACAAATAAGTATATTAAAAAATCAACATCATTGGTCATTTGAGAAATGCAAACTAAAACAACACTGAAGCTGAATGTGGTGGCTCACACCTGTAATCCCAGCACTTGGGAGTCTGAGGCAGGAGGATCAGTGCAAGTTTGAGACCAACCAATAGCAAATGGTGGTGAGACTGTGGGGAAAAAGGAACCTCTCTCCGATGTTGGTGAGAGTGCAGACTGGTATAACCACTGTGGAAGTCAATGTGGAGACTCCTCAAAAAACTAAAATTAGGACTGGGGAGATAAGCTCAGTGGAGTAATTGTTTGCCTGGCAAGCACAAGGTCCTGAGTTTGATCCCTGGTGCCACCAAAAAAAAAAAAAAAAAAAAAAAAAATTGTAGGATATTTCTGGCCAGGTATGGTGATGCACGCCTATAATTCCAGCACTCGGGAGGCTGAGGCAGGAGGATCAGTGCGAGTTCGAGACCAGCCTGGACTACAAAGTGAGCTCAAGGCCAGCCTGAACTGCACAGGGAGATCCTGTCTCAAAAAGACAAAAAACAAACAAACAAACAAACAACTAAGATTA
Source organism: Myocastor coypus (assembly GCA_004027025.1). Taxonomy (NCBI): domain Eukaryota; kingdom Metazoa; phylum Chordata; class Mammalia; order Rodentia; family Myocastoridae; genus Myocastor; species Myocastor coypus. The sequence goes on from PVJA010021691.1 coordinate 6,231, forward strand.
GAGGTCCCATTCAGCCCATCTGTTCCCTTTCTGAGTATTTTTTCCAGAATTGAAAACATCATATATATGTGCCCATGTTTATAGCGCCACAATTTGTCAGAGCTAAATCTTGGGAAAAACCCAAATGCCCAACAACTAAGGAATGGATAAAAAAGATGTAGTATTTTTATACAGTGGAATATTACTGAGCTACAAAGAAAGATAAACTTGAAGCTTTTATAGGTAAATGGATACAACTAGAGACCATAAGAGAAACAAATTTAGGCTTTTATGTGTAAACATCATGTCATCATAATGTAAGAACCTGAAAGAATAAAGTTAGAAAGATACAGTAGATATTGTGAAAGAGAAAGAAATTGCTCAAAAGGAAAGATTAACTGGGATTGGGGAAAGGAGAAAGGAAAGGAAGAAGGAAGAGATAATTGTACTACTAGTTTCTTTTGGTTCGTTTGATCAATTTTGCATGTTTGTATCTGGTAATGTGAGCAACTACTTTGAATATAGTAATAAGCAATATAACAACTATTGTTAATTTCCTATCATCTTGTTTTGAAATTCTGTATTGTTTTCATTTTTTATTTCTGTATTCTCTTAAAAGGAAAAGAAAAACACTATCCAACCCAAATCAAATAAAACATCCCCCAAGCCCCCACAAATAACAGTAACTCTTGCTTCGGTCTCCTGAGGTCTGAAATTACAGGCTTGTGCCACCATGCCTGGCTGGAATATATTTCCTCTTTACTTTTTCTTTTTTATTAGTACATGTTTGCAGTACATAGTGATTACAGTCCTTGTGAGGAGCTGATACTCATGCATAACACATCTCAATTCTTTTTTTATTTTTTCCCTTTTCTCCCCTCCCCCACCTCTCTACTTCCTGTTATCTTTTATTTTGGTCTTTATATTTTGGATTTCTCATATTTAAGTTTGTGTGTTAGAGATGTTTTCTTTTAAAAAATATAAAACATTATTGATTCAGTAAAAATCCCATTCCAGTTTCAGTCAACTCAGCTCTTTACCAGAGAGATGACCAGAGTTGTCTGTTTGGGATGGTTTCTTTCAGTTTTGTGTTTATATTTTGTGCTGAGCATACTTAGAAATTTATGATTCTTGTGTATATGTACCTTGTTTCTCTAGGGTACTGTATTTACTTTCATTGCTCTATAACAAGTTAGGGCAAAATTAGTAGCTTAGTGCAAAGATATCATCTGACAATTCTAGATGTAGTAGTCCAAAATAAGTTTCACTGAGCTAAAACCAAGGTGGTGGCAGGCTGTGGCCCTGCTGGAGGCTCCAGTAGGAAGCTGTTTCCTGGCCTTTCTGGCTTCTAAGGGTGCCTGCATTTCTTTGCTGCTCCCTTTCTCTAGCAGTATTGTGAATATCTTGGTTATGCTGCTTTCTCTCTGGTTTTTCTTCTCTTGTGTATTTATCCTACTTTTTTTGGTAGCAGGACTGGGCACTGAACTTAAGCTTTGATATTGAGCTATATCTAGGGTCATATCTAGCACCTTCCTTTAAATTTTGAGACAAAGTCTCACTAAATTGCCCAGAGTGAGCTTGAACTTTCCATTCTGTTGCCTCAGCCTCCAGAGTAGCTGTGACTGTGGCCTATGCCAGTGAACCTGGCTACCTTGTCTGCTTTTAAGAATCTTTCCCACTGAGGATAGCTGTGGGTAACACTAAAATTATGCTTGGAATGTCTTTCATTCTTGTCTTTTAGATTTGTGCTGCTTCTAATGTAATTTCAGTTACTGCTATACTCTCAAGTAAATGAGTGGTTTACAACAAAACAAAAAAGGGTATTAAATGAGAGTAAGAGACTAGGAGAAATGCTATAGGTTGGACCGGCTACAACTTTATATATACTTAGATTTCTAAATGTCTGTGTAAAAGCCGGGCGTGGTGGCGCACGCCTGTAATCCCAGCACTCAGGAGGCTGAGGCAGGAGGATCGCTGTGAGTTCGAGACCAGCCTGGGCTACAAAAGTGAGCTCAAGGCCAACCTGAACTGCATAGTGAGACCCTGTCTCAAAAAGACAAAAAAAAAAAAAAAAAAAAAAAATGTCTGTGTAAAATTGTGTAACTGCTTTTATCACGTTGTATAGGGATTTATTAGAATGTCAATGATTGATGGACAGTACCGATTCCAAATTAAGTGTAAGGTGTTTCATATTCAGAGAGACAGTGATGTTAAACTCAAGTACCTATGTTATAGAGTAATAGTATCACAAAGCTTCTCTTCTGGAGGGTTAAGAATATAAATTTACATGGGGCTGGCGGGATGACTTAGTGGCCTAAAGCGCCTGCTTAGGAAAGCTTACGTGGCAGCAGGGACTGCTGTTCAATCCCCGGCACCACATGCTGTGCCAGCTCCGCCCCCAGGGCAGGCTGAGCCAGCCATAATAAATAAATAAATAAATAAATAAATAAATAAATAAATAAAGTTTACACATTAAAAAAAGAAAGAATATAAATTTACAAAAAAAAGAATATAAATTTACAAAAATTAGTGAAAAAAGAAGGGCTACAAGGATTGACAGTATTTTGGCCCTAGCCCTTCAGGGTCAGTGAGGACTCAGAACATATAGAACCTATGCTGTAACATCCTATAACTCAGTGGTTTCCCAAATTTTCTGTTCAAGGAGATTATGGGACCACAGAGTAAAGGGATAGGTGATGTATAGTGTGCCTAAGGAGAGTCACCTAGAGAGAAAACATCCTCCCGGGCTTTCACAGAAAGCAAACTGGTCAAGCCATGGCTGTGACTCATCTAGATGGCTGATACTGATAACAGTTCTACAGAGCACTGTACATGGTTTCAAAGTAAATCCTCAGGGGATTTGACTGACCTTGGGAGATACAAAAGTTGCATGTTTTGTTATGCAGGTCTTGCTTTAATTTGCCCTTAACTACCCAACAGAAAAATTTAAACATGAGGCATATAACGTAAAGCTAGATTAGTATGCTGATCTGTAAAAGGCTTAAATCAACAGCTTGCGACATTGCCAGTTCTGCTAGTAATCCATCGTGATTATGGAATACTGGACTATATATACAACTACTTTCTCTTAGTTCAATGAGAAGAAATTTTTTGTATCAACACTGATTAGAAAAATTATCATGTCTACATCCTGTGCTCTGTATAATTACTACAAGGACAACATATGCATTGTATCAGTTATTGGGAATGTCATACTATTGTGTTTTTGGAAAAATAATAAAGTATTGTTATTTAAAAAAGAAAAAAGGAATCTTGATGATTATGTTAGGGTCGCCCAGATAATACATAATAATTATGCTCTTTTTAGGTCAGTTGATTCGCAGTCTTGTTTCCCTGAAAGGTGAATTCCTCCTTATGTAGTCACAGGTTCTTGGGGGTCAAGCATGTGGACATTTTTTAGAGTATTACTTTGCCTACCACTGAGAGATACCCTATGAATGGAATTTCTGGGTTATATAGACTGTATAAATCTAATAAATAAAATATTACTGGGTGTGGTGGCACATACTTGTAAACTCAGCACTTGGGGACTGAGGCAGGAGGATGGCTGCAAATTTGAAGCCAGCCTGAGCAAAAGAATGAGTTCAAAGCCAGCCTCAATTGCATGGTGAAACCGTGTCTCAAAAATACAAAAATAAAAAACAAAAAATACAAACCCAAAACAACAACCTGACAAGATATCCTATATGGTAGCTCTTAGTATATACCTTTGACAGCAGCAGTATATTAAAAGGATCCTTTCCCTGTATTATTATTATTATTATTATTATTATTATTATTATTATTTATTTGATCCTTTCTGGGACAGGATCTTTCTATGCAGTTTCAGGCAGGCTGGTCTCAAACTTGCAACCATTCTCCTGCCTCAGCCTCCCAAGTTCTGGGAATACAGGCATATGCCACCATACCCAGCTATGGATAATTTTTTTTTTTTTTTTTGTCTTTTTGAGACAGGGTCTCGCTATGCAGTTGAGGCTGGTCCTGAGCTCACTTTTGTAGCCCAGGCTGGTCTCGAACTCGCACCAATCCTCCTGCCTCAGCCTCCCGAGTGCTGGGATTACAGGCGTGCGCCACCACGCCCAGCTTGGATAATTTTTTAAAATCCTCTTGGACTTAGAAAAGTTAGGAGAGTATTTTGTTTTTTATTATTTTTATTATTGCCTGGCTCAGGCAATTTAGAGACTCTGGCTGTAAAGAGAAACTATAAAGGGCTAGGGGTAGACCCCAGTGGTAGAGTGCTTGCCTGCAATGCACAGGGACTATGGCTCCATTACCAGCACTGAAAAAACTCTCATCTATATGTATATATATTCTGTATCTGTAGCTATACAATGATCAGAGCTTTCTGTTCTCTGACAGGGCAGATTGGATTTCACTTCAGTGCCCTTCAGAGGTCAGCGACCATGATTTAGAATGGGAGTGGCAAGAAAGAGTATGGTACCTGTGCTTGCTCAGCTAACATCACCCTTCCAGGGTGCACAGTACAGAAGTAAGAATATGTGTATGTCGGTGCTGCGTGTTTGCCTTGCCTCCTACTCCCCCAGTGGCTGTTAGCTGAGTCAGGAGAGCTGGGGATTCAGGCCTCACTGTGATCTTGGGCTCCTTTGCCTGCATTCCATGCATTCCATTCTGTTGGATGCTCTATCTCAGATCCCAGGGCTGTGGCTGTCACAGAGCTCCTCCTGCCTTCTCTTCCTGCTGTCCTTTGTTGCCTTTGCTGCCATTCCCCTTCTCTGGGTTGTGTATTTGTCATAATTGGTTCATCTGTCACTTAAGATTTATGCAGTTCATGTTGCTCAGGCTGCACCTCAAACCACTGTTCTCATTAAGGAAACCGCCTGCTGTGCTACCTCTCTCCATTTTACATTTGGTTGGACAGGTCTGGCAGGCAGAAATTAATTTTTCTGTGTATCTCAAAATCTAATGGAATAGCTGCTATGAAAAGTAGCTTATATATTTGAAGAGAATGTCATCTTATTATTTTTCTTAAAGCTGTATCACAGCTGGGTCCAGTGATATAGGCCTATCATCCCAGCACTCAGCGCAGTGGAGGCAGAAGAATCAAATGAGTCTGGCTTGCTTGGACAGTTTGGCTACTTGGTGGGCTTCTGTCTCAAAATAATACAAAATGGACTGGGAGTGTAGCTCAGTGCAAAGAAAGATGCAGAGTTCAACCCCCAGGATCCTTCAAATACAAAAAGTACCACACTTAAAAAAAAAAAAGTGTCACACTTCGTTGCAGTAGTTTACTTTTACTATTTATTTATTCATCTCTTTATTTTTAAAGAAGAGAGGATTTATTTAGCTCACAGTCTGTGGAAATTTCAGTCTGTAATCAGCTGGTTCCAAGGCAGGGTGGCACATGGCAGAGGAGCAACCACTCATGGTAGCAGAAGACAGCAAAGCAACAAGTGAGGAGAGTCAGTAGTTTATTTTTAAAGTTTGAGTTAGTGATCTTTATACTTTCTCTTCCTCTCTCACTCTCAAACACACACACACACACACACACACACACACACACACACAGAGGCACAATTTGCAAGGTAAAATGTTAATTCGAAGAAAGAGGAACCAACGGAATCACTATTATGCAGAACAGATTTTGCCAGAACTTGTGGTTAACAAGAAAGTAATGTGCTCTGGGTGGGGGAATTCTGTTTTGGTATTATTTCTTCTTTCCTGAGAAAAATGCCCCACAAAAAGTGATGTTTTGCCATTGTGTCTGCCAAGATGGTAGAGAGGGACTGCAGGTGAACCAGACATGGTAGTGAGCAGACCTTGGAGTTTCCCAGGACCTGCTGTGCTGCTGGCAGGAGCCCCAGGGTGCTTCTTACAGTCTTTAGCTTATTATAGGGGCTCAGATCCCAGCCCACTGAAGTCAGTCATGCTTAGCATGTTCTCTTCCTTCCTTTCAGACAGGGTCTTGTTATACAGTTCAGGATGGCCTTGAACTCTATGTAGCCCAGGTTGGTCCCCTCCTAGCAATCAGACCTGTGCCTCCTGGCCTCCTGAGTGCTGGGATTATAGAGTGTGGCATCACACCTAACCTTAATGTTTTCTTCTTATTTTACTTGTTCTGGATTTTTAAATTATTTTTTAAATATATTTGGTACAGGGTCTTACTATGAAGCTCAGACTTATAGTGATCTTCCTGTTTTCAGCCTCCCCAGTGCTGGGATTACAGGTGTGCACCACCATACCTGGTCTTGGTGGCCAGCTCAGTGGCCCCAGGGTGTGGGACCAGCATGGCACATAATGCTGGGGATCAAACCCTGGTCCCTGCACTTGCCTAAGCAGGTGCTTAGTCAGTTGAGCTATCTCGCTGGCCCTGTTTTTATTTTTTTTTTTGTGGGGCGGGGGTTTTGAACTCACGACCTTACACTTGCCAGGCAGGCACTTGTGCCGCACGAGCTATCTCCCTGGCCCCTTTTTTGTTTTTTTGAGACAGAATTTTCACTGTGTACTTTAAGCTGGCCTTGAAAAATGGTGTACCCCAAAGTGGCCTCAAATAGGCAATCCTCCTGCCTCAGCCTTCCCAATACTGGGATTACAGGTGTGTAGTAAGTATCACACTTGGCAAAGATAGGTGTTTGGTGGCAAATAGCAGTATTAAAGTACCATGTAGAAAGCTGAGAGTGGAAACACATACCTATAACCCCAGCATTCTTCTTTCTTTCTTTCTTTTTTTCCATTATGGCCAGCTCAGCCTGCCCTGGGGCTGGGGCTGACATAGTATGTGGTGCCGGAGATCGAACTGCAGTTGCCTAAACTTTGCTAAGTAGGCCCTTTAGACCACTGAACCATCTTGCCTGACCAATCCCAGCATTCTTTTTTTTAAAAAATAATTTATTTTATTTATTTATTTTGTTTCAGAACCTTTATTTGTTTATTCACTCATTTTTATGGCCGGCTCAGCCTGCCCCGAGGGCGGGGCTGGCGCAGCATGTGGTGCCGGGGATTGAACCATGGTCCCTGAAGCCGCCCAAGCTTTCCCAAGCAGGGGCTTCAGACCACTGAGCCATCCCACCAGGCCCCAATCCCAGCATTCTTGAGAGGTAGAGGCAGGACTGAAAGTTTGAGCCCAGCCTGAGTGAGTTAGTGAGACCCTATCTCAAAATAAAATGTTGAAAATGGACTGAGGGTTTTGCTTAATGGGAGGGGAAAAAGAAATAAACAAGTTGTTTTTCTTAACTTTATAGGTTATAATTGTTTGTGATTCTATAAAGAAAACTTGCTTCTGGACGTGGTGGTACATACCCGTGTCCCTGTATTGCAGATTCAAGTGTCAGCTGGGCAATTTTGTGATTTAGTGAGACCCTGACTCAAAAGATTAAAAGTGATGCTAGAAATGTAGCTCAATGCAAAGGCCTTGGGGTTCATTCCCTGGTGAGCCTCTCTAAAACAAACAAACATCACCCACACCAAAAGCAAAAACCTATGTTGGGATTAGCTATAAGAGGAACAGGTCCTGCCAGGTGCGGTGGCTCACACCTGTAATCCCAGCACTTGGGAGGCTGAGGCAGGAGGGTTGGTGTGAGTTCCAGACCAGCCTAGGCTATAAAAGTGAGCTCAAGGCCAGCCTGAACTGCATAGTGAGGCCCTGCATAGTGAGGATCAGGTCCTCACTTCATGCTGTTTCCAGTTGACAGGCCGAGGGAAAGCTTTGTCTGTTTTGATTGTGTGTGATAGTTGGGGAAGTGAGGTGCCTCTAGCTCTTTAAGATTCGTGGAGAAAGTATGCTCCGCAGATTTAAAGTAAAGGGACATCAAGTTTGTTTAACTCCAAGGATACTCCATGTAGATTGGAGAAAGTTGTGGTGGGGTAATATCACTCAAAAAGTGCAATCATGTTGTTTTCCAGCTGAAAAAATATGACTGCATTAGTTTTTGAGAAATCTTCCAAACCCTGGTCTGTGCTGGTGAAATGTTGTCAACTTGGAATCTTATGAATGAGCTGTAATTAGAGCTGATCAGATTTTACTGCTGTTCATGAATTGATGCTTTGAGCAAATGTTATGTAAGCGATGTGACCACAAGTACAAACATTCTGTGAAGACACCTCACCCATTTCTACCCTTTAACACTGCTGAGTTTCTTGGTGGTATTCCTTCTTTCCTATGTGAGTGCTTTTTATATTAGCTCCTATCCTTTATCCCAGATATACATTTTTACAGTGTGTTTCTTTCCAGTTGATATTATTTTTGCATCACTGATTTTTGAAATTTTCTGTCTAGTGTCTGCATAAACTTACAGCATAGATTGGAATATTGGTGCTTCTAAAGTGTTAGTTTCATAAAATGTAAGTTAGAGATGATCTTGACATGTTTTTCAAAAATACTTCTTTTAACAGAAACCATATAAAGATTGTAGCCCCTTAGTGCACACCGAGGCCCAAGCCCCTTGAAACTGGAGCAGCAGGGTGCAGCCCCTGTTGTTGGAAGCGCCCCTTTGAACAAAAGCAGGCTTGGACAGCTTTTACCTTGGACAACTGGCCATCTTTAGCACCTTGTGCTCTGGACTCCTGGCAGATTCCACACCCAACTGGGCAGGCCTGGCTTTCAAGAATCATGTAGTTAGATGTGATGGCCACAACTGTAGTTCCAGCATTTAGGAGGCTGGGTGTGGGAGAGATCTGTATGAGTTTGAGGTCAGCCTTGCTATTTAACTGAGTTTAAGGCTAGCCTAAAATCTGCAATACACAGTGAGATCCTATCTCAAAAAAAAGTATATATATATATATATATATATATATATATATATATGTATACATATATATTATATATAAATCCTACTTCCTGCTAGTGTTGTGCACAGGAGGGGAGTAGGAGCAGGATCCTTATGTTCCCTCTTAGTAGAGATGGGTGAGAATTGAGGGGGATTTTAGCCAGACGTGGTGGCACACACCTGTAATCCCAGCCTTTGGGAGGCTGAGGCAGGAGGATCCATGAGAGTTCGAGACCAGCCTGGACTGTAAAAGTGAGCTCAAGGCCAGCCTGAGCTACATAGCAAGACCCTGTCTCCAAAAGGCCAAAACACATACACACACACACACACACACACAAAAAAAAAAAAAAAAAAAAAAAAAAGAATTTTTTTTTTTTTTTGTCTTTTTGAGACAGGGTCTTGCTATGCAGTTCAGGCTGGCCTTGAACTCACTTTTGTAGCCCAGGCTAATCTCGAACTCGCACCAATCCTCCTGCCTCAGCCTCCCGAGTGCTGGGATTACAGGTGTGCGCCACAACGCCGGGCAAAAAAAAAAAAAAAAAAAAAGAATTGAGAGGATTTGAAGGCTGAGGGGCAGGAGCAGGGTGTGGAATAGGCAGGTCTGTATGTGGTTTGGGCTCAGTGCATGGCCTGCTGAGATAGGAAAGGACCTCCTTGAGCCTGGGGATTTAGAGTGCAGCTGAGCTGGTAGCGAAAGGTGCATTTTCGTGGGAGAGACAAGTGAGCAGGAGGGGTTCCATTGCTGGCTTCTGGGCACAGTCAGGGTTTCTCTGTGAGCCGTGTGCTTTCTCTGTGTCTTACTGAGCTGTCATGTAAACCTCTCAGCTGTCCTGTGATGTCTTTCCCTGCTTTACAGATGAGGGCACTGAGCTGTCTGTGATAAGTGGGGTCTGGCTGCTGTTGGGGAGTGACAAATGTTTCTTCCTGTCTGTTCTTACAGGCTAGGTGTACCCCACCATCATGACACTTTTTAGGGGGCCCATGATCACACTACCTAGGCTCTCTCAAGTATCTCATGGTGAGGTAGTGGCTTAGGACCATTGTGCAACAGACTGGGTAGATTCAGCCCTAGGTGGGAAGAGGCCTAGAATCCTGGTTTGGTTGGGCACAAGGCTTGTGCTGTGACAGCTGAACACTAGGTCCTGACCAGGCTAGCAGTTCCCTTCCTGGCATCTGCCTGGGTTGTGTGATGACCTCCTTAGATTGCCAGCTTTCTACAGTGAACCACTTGAGGTTTTTTTTTGGTTTTGTATTGATACTGTCTTTTTTTGAGACAGGGTCTAATGTATAGTTCAGGCTGGCCTTGTAGCCCAGGCTGGTCATGAACAAGTGATTCTCCCACCTCAGCTTCCAGAGTGCTGGTATTACACATGTGTGTCACCATCCCAGGCCACCACTTGAGTTTTGGGAGCCAGAGGCTAAGATCCCTTCTGTTTATTAAGATATGAAGAGACAGGCTAGATGTGGTGGTGTATACCTCTAATCCTAGCATTTTGGGAGCCTAAGGCAAGAGGATTATTCAGAGTTCAAGGCCAGCCTGGAATACATAGCAAAACCACGTGTTAGAAAAACACAACAATGCAAATAAATAAGAAAAGAATATCTAAATTAGATTTAGAATTTTGGGGTGTCTTGATCCTATATGTTGAGTCTAGCTGCCTTTTTGTGGCAGTCTTCTGACTCATTGTAGATATAGTTATAGGGCAGAAATGGGCTGAATCTTTGTCTTTCTGAGATATCCTTCCTAGTTCCTAATTGGTTCTGCTGACTTCCCAGGACTTAGAATTCCTGTCCAGTTGCTCACTGCCCTTGGGCCTTTGTCCTAGTTTTCAGGATCAACAGAGGCTTGCTGAGTAGACTCAGCTGGGAGGCACTTGCTCAAGTATCCTGTGGCTGCTTGGCATTCTGGTGGAGGGTCTTACCTTTTATCTAACGCAGTCTCCTTTAGCACTCACTGGGCTCAAGCCTGAGGTCCTAGCAGAAATTTTGGAGTGTCAAGAAAGCCTAGAAAACCTGAGTCACTTTCAGATGGAACCAGCCAGCTCTGAGAGGAGGGTTAAAAAACAAAACAAGATAAAACAAAACAACCAAGAGGTAAAAAATGGAGTCTTGTTCAAGAGATTAGTATTCTTTTTGGAAGTTTAGTTGGTTATCGCAAGATTCCCCAAATTAGCTAAAATATTTTTTTCTTTTAAACTCTGGAGACAAGTCATCTGGCTTTCCTTGTATAAACATTCCCCAAGTGAGGCCTGTGAGGGCTTCAAGGCATGTGCCAAACTGAATAGACCTTTTCAGAGGCTGCTTCAGGGCATTTTGTGGACACTGAAGATTCAGTAGCCCTGTTGGTGCCTCTCACCTCTGAGTTAAATTAGAGGAAGTCTTCTGAGAGGCAACATTTGTGACGTTTTAGGCAAACTGGTGATTTTCCTCCTTGTGGTCTAGGCACTTACACTTCCTTGGAACGGACTAGCTTCCTCCCAGCTAGAAACGTCATGAGTGTGTGTGGGTATATGGGTGCGTGTGATTCATGTGCAGTTCCCTGTGCCTTGCATGGGCTGTCTGTGATTGTCCCAGGAACCTGGGCACAGCTTGGATCTTGATGAGGACAGAATGCTGTGGAAATGTCCAGTGCTCAGCACTCTGTGGAGTGCTAACCCTCTTCCTTGTTTACAAAAGTTTTGTTTCCGGGCTGGGGAGATAGCTCCGAGGCACAAGTGCCTGCCTGGCAAGTGCAAGGTTGTAAGTTTGAACCTCAGTCCCACCAAAAAAAGAAAAAAAGTTTTGTTTCCATTTTTCCTTCTTTTCTCATTTTTTTCTTTTCCTTCTTCCTGTTCCCCACTGCCTATTTTCATTTGAACATTTTCTTCCTATTTCACAATTTCTGTTATACATTTTGGTCCTTATTCACACATTCAGTTTCCCATACCCGAGAAACAAGCAGTATTTAAGCATGTGCATCCAGTTTATTTCACTTAAAAGTAAGGTCTCAGGGCTGGGGATATAGCTCAGTGGCATAAGTGCCTGTCTGGCAAGCGCAACTTCCTGAGTTTAATCCCCAGTATGGGTGTGTGTGTGTGTGTGTGTGCGTGTGCGCGTGTGTGCATGCGTGCATGCACGCCTGTGTCTGTCTGTCTGTCTGTCTGTCTGTCTGTCTGTCTGCCTGCCTGCCTGCCTGCCTGCCTGCCTGCCTGCCTGCCTGCCTGCCTGCCTGCCTGTGTCTGTGTATTAAGGTCTCAAGCCAGGCGTGGTGGCACACATCATGTATTCCCAGTGCTTGAGAGAGTGAGGCAGAAGGATTGGTGGGAGTTTGAGAACAACGTGGGCTACAAAGTAAGCTCAAGGCCAGTCTGAACTGTATAGTGATACCCTGTGTCAAAAAGACATAAAGAGGGGGAGAGTATGGTCTCAAGGTGTGTCTATTTAGCTAGAAGTGTCTCATGCTAGTCTTTTTTATGGCTGAGAAATATTCCTGTATATCTATAGGAGTATATATAGATATACTCCTATCTATATCTGTACTTATATATCTATACCCTATGTAGATAGATGGGAGTATTTATGTGATATATACTACATCTATATCCATTCATTGTCCACTGGGGATTTGAGCTGTTTCTAAGATTTAGCTATTATAAACTGTGATTCTGTAGACATGGGTGCACAAATATTGGTGTGGTGTGATTGTTTTAATACTTTTAGGATGACATCAAGAAGGGGAGTAGCTGGTTCAAGTATATTTAGCTTTTTTGGAACATCTACACTTATTTCCACAGTCGTTATACCAGAAGAGTTCCTTTTTTCCACAGCCCTGACAGCATTTATTATTGGTTGATTTCTTGGTAATAGCCATTTTTTTTCCCAAGGTGAGATGGAATCTCAGTGTTTTAATTTGCATCTCTTGAATGACGAGTGATGTAGAACTTTTTTGTATATTTGCCATTTGTAATTTTTCATCTGAGAAGCATGTATTTGTCTCAGATGCCCATTTTTTTTTGGATTGGATCTTTAAATTTGGGTGTGTCTGATTTTTTTTTTTTTTTGAGTGCTTTATGTTTTAGATAGTAGTCCTTTGTCTGAGGAACAACTGGCAGAAAATTTTTTCTATGCCATAGGTAGTTTTTTCACTCTTGGTTTCTCTTGCTGTGCAAAAGCTTTTTAATAAGACGAGAGCCCAATTGTTGATTCTTTGCGATATTTCCTGTGAGACTGGGATTTTGTTCATAAAGTCTTTGCCTATACCAGTGTCTTGAAGAGTTCTACCTATTCTATCTTCCAGCAGATTTAGTGTTTCTGCTTTAATATTTAGACCTTTGATTCATTTCAATTTTAGTTTAATTCATGGTGAAAGATAAGAATCTAGTTTTAGTCTTAGGTATGTGAAAATCCAGTTTTCCAGCACCACTTATTAAAGAGATTATCTTTCTTTTTGTGAAGATGATTGGTCCTTTTGTCAAGGATAAGGTAGCTGAGTATGTCTGGAGTTGTTCTAATCTATTCCATTGATTTTCAGGCCTGTTTTTTTTTTTTTTTGCCAGTACCATGCTGTTCTTATCACAGTAGCTTTGTAGTATAATTTCAAGTCAGAGATTGCAATACCCCCTTGCCTTGCCTTTGTTGCTCAGAATTGCCTTCACTGTTTCAGATATTATTCTGCTTCCAAATAAATTTTAGGATTGTTTTCTCTAATTCTGTGAGATATGCTGTTGAAATTTTTACTGGGATTGCATTCAAGCCATATAACAATTTTGGAAATAGGGCCATTTTCACAATATTGGTTCTTCCTACCCAAGAGCAAGGTATATCTTTCCATTTTCTGATATCCTCTTTAGTCTCCTTTTTCAGAGTATTGTAGTTTTCAACGTAGAGGTCTCTCGTTTCCTTTGTTAGATTGATTTGTACATATTCAATTGTTTTGGATGCCATTGTGAAAGTTTGTTTCCTTAACTTATCTCTCAGTGAGTTTGTTATTCATGTACAGAGGGCTATTGATTTTTGAGTGTTGACTTTGTATCAAGCTATAGTAGTGATTTCCTTATTAAAACTAGAAGTGTTTTTGAGGTTTTCTATATAAAGTATTTTCTGTAAATAATGACAGTTTAACTTGTTCTTTTCCTGTTGTTATTCATTTTATTTATCTTGGCTAATTGCTCTTGCTTTAAGTGTGCAGAACTATATTGAATAAAAGTGGTAACAATGGGGCTGGGGAGATAGCTTAGGGGCACAAGTGCCTGCCTGGCAAGTGCAAGGTCCTGAGTTCAATCACCAGTTCCACAAAAAGGGGGGGGGGCAAAATGGACATCCTTGTCTCGTTTCTGATATTAAAATGAAAGCTTTCAATTTTTTTCTGTTTAGTATGATGTTGGATGTTGGTTTGTCATGGATGTCTTTCATCAGATTCAGTTAAAAACTTCTATTCCAATTTTCTGTAGGGTTTTTCTTTTTTTTTTTTTAATGTATTTAGTACAGGGTCTACAGGGTCTCACTACACAGATCCAATTTACAGTGATCCTTCATGTTTTCAGCCTCCCAAGTACTGGGATTATGGGTGCGTGCCACCATGCCCAGTTTCCATGGCAATCTCAGCACGCCTCAGAAATGGGGCCAGCATGGAATGACACCAGGGATTGAACCTCAGTCCCTTATCTGCCTAAGAAGGTACTTTAATCTGCTAAACTATCTGACCAGCCCTAATCTCTAAATTCCTTGTAGAATTTAGGAATGAATCTATCAGGACTGGGGCTTTTCTTTGTTGATAGAATTTTTTTTAAAAAAATGTGTATTTATTTGGTACAGGGTCTCACCACACAGCTCAGACTCCTAAGTGATCCTCCTGCCTTAGCATCCCCAGCACTGGGATTATAGGTATGCACCACTATGCCAGGTTTTAGTGGCTGGCACAGTACGCAGTACCAGGGATCAAACTTAGGTCTTTTGGCTTGCCAGGCAGGCGCTTAGACCACAACGCTGTCTCCTCAGGCATGTTGATAGGATTTTAATTACATGTTCAATTTTATTGGTGATACAAGTTTATTTAGAATTTTTATATCTTCATTAAACTTTGGTAATTCACATGTATCTAGGAATGTGTATATTTCTTGTGGGTTTTTTATTTTTGTTTTTTAGAAAGTGTCTCACCTTGTAGTAATTTAGGGTGGCCTTGAGCTCACTGTGTAGCCCAGGCTGGACTTGAATTCATGGCAATTCTCCTGCCTCAGCCTCCTGAGTGTTTAGATTATAGGCCTGCACCATTACACTTGTACTCTTCTGTGTTTTCTATCTTATTAGAATACAGGTTCTTTTTTTTTTTTTGTCTTTTTGAGACAGGGTCTTGCTATGCAGTTCAGGCTGGCCTTGAGCTCACTTTTGTAGCCCAGGCTGGTCTCGAACGCGCACCAATCCTCCTGCCTCAGCCTCCCGAGTGCTGGGATTACAGGCGTAAGCCACCACGCCCGGCTTAGAATACAGGTTCTTAAAGTAGAGTCTTGTTTGTTTTCTTTGAAGTAGGTAGTGATCATCTCAACTTCTAAAGGATATGTTGCAATTTCACCCTTTATGTTGCTTTTTTTCTTTTTCTGTTTGGCTGGCTCAGCTCACCCTGGGGTGAGCTGAGCCAGGCTGTCATGGCGTATGGTGCCAGGGCTCAAACTGTGGTTCCCTGCACCTGCCTAAGCTTGTCTAAGCAGGTGCTTTAGATGGCTGAGCTATCTCACTGGCCCCTTCATTGCTTATTGCATGTACCTGAGTGTTTTTCTTTTCGTTTCATTTCATTTTGTTTCTTTTCTTTTTTTGTGTGTGATAAATTTGGGTAAGGATTTGTCAATTTTGTTTAATCTTTTGAAGAACCAACTCTTTGATTTATTGATTCTTTGTATTGTTTTATTTTCCCTTGCATTAATTTCTGCTCTGATCTTTATGATTTGCTCTCAAATGAACTTTGGGCTTGATTTACTCTTTTTTTTTTAAAAAAAAATGTTTTTCCTAGAAGGTTGAATTTCAACAGTAGGTTGTTTATTTGAGATTGCTCTGTTTT
Organism: Myocastor coypus; assembly: GCA_004027025.1. Taxonomy (NCBI): domain Eukaryota; kingdom Metazoa; phylum Chordata; class Mammalia; order Rodentia; family Myocastoridae; genus Myocastor; species Myocastor coypus. The sequence continues at coordinate 21,984 of PVJA010021691.1, forward strand.
TCTGATACTGGAATTCACTGCTAATTTTTTTCATTTTATTTACTTTAATTAATTAATTTATTTTTTGCAGGACCAGAGTTTGAACTCACAACCTTGCATTTGCCAGGCAGGCACTTGTGCCATGGAACTATCTCCCTGGCCCCTTTTTTTCATTTTAAACAAGAAGTTTATTTAAACAACAAGACACTTGACTTAAAGGGAAAACTAGGATGTTTGTTTTTTAAAGAGTAATTTACTCCTACTTCAAGACAGATTGCTGTACATATAACAACTCTGTATAAAAAAGTTATGAAATTGTCCTTGGTTTTACAATGATAAATGAAAAACATTAAAATTCTCCAATCAAATAAGGTGTGCAAAGAATTTTATGTTGCTGTCTTTTTTTGTTAAAACAATGAGAGGAAAATTACTTATTGGAATATAAAAATAAGAGCTGGTGAGCATGCTACTAATGGAGAAAGGGGATTATTTTCACAGAACCAGTAATCCCCATCCCATCTCCATTTGATGTCAACCATAACATATTGTTGGCCATTTAGTTAAATAAATAAAAAAAGAAAGCAATATGCTTGTGCACCTACACCACAAGATACTTTATGTACAATAAAGGAATGGGGAAGGGGTAAAAGAGAAAACTATACTATGATAGTCAGGATGTGGTAGAACCAAATTGCAGGTTTCTAATTGAGAATGAATTCTTGGTCTATAAGAACAGAGTTCTAGAGTAGAGTTGCTGCAGGTTCCCTTTTTAGTAGACACCTCCTGTCTGCTGCTGGAACACGTCAATTGTATCTTCATGCTCCATTTCCAACTGTGCAGGCCTGTCTGTTTCATTGATTGGCTGTCCATCAAATCGGAATCTGATCTGCCTCATTGACAAACCCTGTTGTTCACAGTAGGCTTTCATTAGTTTACTAAATGGTGTATGCCTCTTAGTCTTAAACTGCACCACAGAATCGTCCAGCCCCGCCACCTTCAAATTAATGTGATCATTGTTCTCAGTCTTGACTCCCTTCTTAGGCTTTTCAATGGCCATAGTGAACGCCTGAGTCTTCTTAGCTGCTGCTTCACAAAAGAGGTACCAGGTCCGCACTGAACAAGCACACAAGCAGCACTAGGAGCGGTAGAAGGAGTTGCTGTATATTGTATCAGCATTATTTTTTCATTGCAGAAACTAATTTCTTCTTTAATTTCATCTGTGACCCATTGATTTAGGAGGTGTTATTTAATTTCTATGTGTTTATGAAGTTCTTATGGTTTCTCTGTCATTGATTTCCAATTCCATTGCACTATGGTCTGATAATGCACATGGCATAATTTCAGCTTCTTTGCATTAAACATACTCTATAAATTAGTTATGTGATTTACTTTGGAGAACATCCTATGTACTGTTGAGAAGAATGAATTTTGATGTAGATTTTGAATACTGTGTACATCTACTAAAGCCATTTTCTCAAAAGTTTCATTCAGAGTTTTAGCTTTTTTTTTTTTGGCAGAATGAAGGATTGAACTCAGACCCTTGCGTTTGCCAAGCAAATGTTTATTCTACTGAGCTACCTCCCCAGACCCCAAAAGTTTCATACAGTTCTGATTTTGTTTGTTGATTTTTTTTTTTTTTTCTAGGTGATTTGTCTGTTTATGATAGTGGGGTATTAAGCTCTTCCATTATAGTTCTCTTTCTTTGCTCTCCCTGTGGCTTTCAGTTCTCAATTCAGATCTTTGCTGGGTCCTGGGGACCCACTTTCCATCTCCCTTCCTCACTTTGCTATATTCTAGCATCTGGTCACTAAAACTTGGAGAGGTTGTTTTTCTGCTGTCTACCACTCTGCCATCTTCCTTGAAGCCCTGCATTCCGTCCCCACCCCTACCACATATGTTTAAAATTACACGATTTTTTCTTTTTAGAAAAATTGGATTAAAAATTCTTTGCATATAACCTATGTAGAAGTCGCTTATCAGTGCATGAGGTTAGGTTTCTTCTGTCATTTTGTGGGGTGTCTTCACCTTGTGGTGGTGCCTTCTATAGCACAGCAGTTTCAAGTTTTTTTTTTTTTTTTTTTGTTTTGTTCGTCTGTTTGTTTGAGACACGATCTCACTATATAGTTTAGCCTATGGTGTGGGGATTACAGGGAAGTGCCACCATCCCTAGCTGTTCTGTTGCTTTTGCTTTGTTCTTTTTTTAAAAAATTTATTTATTTTTTTTCTTGTTTCAGAACCTTTGTTTATTCACTCATTTTTATGGCCGACTCAGCCTGCTCCGAGGGCAGGGCTGGCGCAGCATGTGGTGCCGGGGATCGAACTGCCGTCCCTGAAGCTGTCCAAGTTTTCCAAAGCAGGCGCCTTAAACCACTGAGCCATCCCACTGGGCCCCAGTTGCTTTTGATTTGATGTCATATCTAAGAGGGTTGTGTCTAACCCAAGATCATGAAAGTTTATTCCCATATTTTCTGCGGTGACTTTTGTGATTTTAAATTGTCTCTATAGGTTTTTTTGTTTTTTGTTTTTTTGGTTCAGGGTCTGGCAATGTAGCTCAGGCCAGCCTTGAACTTACTTGTAGTACAGGTTGGCTGCCTCAGACTAGCAGGGATCCTCCTGTCTCATGCTTCCTACGGATGTTGCCACTATGCACAGCATTGCCCAGGATAGGTTCAATCTTTGGATCTTCCTGCCTCACCCTCCCAGATGCTAGGATTTTTTTCTTTGTTTGTTTGGTGGGACTGGGGTTCAAACTCATGACCTTGCGCTTGCCAGGTAGGCATTTGTGCCACGGAGCTATCTCCCCAGCCCTGAGTGCTGGGATTGCTGGTGTGTGCCACTACGCCCAGCTTGGGTTCTTTTATTGATATTTGGAATACTGATGCTGAGCTAGGCTAGTGTGAAGTCCTGCTCTAGTGAAGCTATTGTTCTTGTAGTGAGAAATGTGCAGCATGTAGTAGAAAAGATTGAGTGGTATGTGTTAGAGTGTGATGGAAAGAGTGTTAGGGAGGACCTGTGATGGGGGAGGTGGTGATTCGGTTTGCAGTGGCTCTGGAGAAGAGTGTTGCAAAGGAGGCAGTGATTGAGCCAAGATTGGTGGGAAGAATGGAATTGCTCTGGGACTGTTGGAGAGAGGCATCCTTAGCAGAGGATACAGCTGGTACCAGGAGGTGCATGACTAGGAGGTGCACACTACATTTGAGGGACAGTGAGGAAGCCAGTGTGGCCCAAGAAAGGAGGACAAGAGGCACAGCAGTGAGGAGTGTTTGCTGGCTGGAAGGATAGAAATGGGTATTTTGGAGGTGGTGCTGGACTTCTGGAAGCTTTGTTGTACAGCTATGTCTCAGGCTCTTCCAGAGGAAGCTACAATCTCTGCTCGTACACCCTTACTTTTTTCAGACAGAGTCTTGTAACATAGTTCAGGCTGGCCTTGAATACACTGTAGCCCAGGCTGGCCTTCAACTTGCAGCAGTCCTCCGGCCTCAGCCTCAGCCTCAGCCTCCCAAGTGCTGAATGATAGGAATACCCCTGGCTTAGTTTTTCCTTTTAGTAATGCTGATATAGGGGAAATGGAACTCCAGACCTGAAAGGTACCTGGACGAGTTCATGTTTTCTAAAACTGAAGAATGAGGGCCAGTCATGGTGGCACACGTCTGTAATCCCAGCACTTGGGAGGCTGAGGCAGGAGGATCAATGTGAGTTTGAGACCAGCCTGGGCAATGAAAGTGAGCTCAAGGCCAGCCTGAACTGCATAGAGAGACCCTGTCTCAAAAAGACAATAAATAAATAAATAAATAAACAGACTGAAGAATGAATTTTAGGAACAAACCGATTAAGAATATTTATTGGGAAATAAAGCTTTTTTTTGTGTGTGTGAAAAGAAAGCTTCTGTCTGAGGAGGACAGAAATGGGACCCAAGCAGGTTGCTCAGGAAGCTGTCTATTCCATGTTATTTTTATAAGTCAAAGCCATGTGGGGCTAAGATGGAGAAAATGGGAATTCTTTTAGATGGATACAAAATGGGACAAAACTATGGTCAGCCAATGAGATTACAAACACTATTGCGTAGGTAAAACAGGTTAAGTCCAGGATCCAATGGAGAAGCAAGTCACATAGTAAATGGGCATGAATATAGAACAGGACTTTATCTGGTAGCCAGCTAGTAGCAATCAGATTAATGATTCTTCCTGGCTTCCTCACGGTGATGATCAATCCCAGATGCTAATATTTAGGGAGATCAACATTTGTTTGATCTTTGGTCTTTAGGTCTGGCCCACAGTGGGAGCATCTTACAGTCACAGGGTATCTTGTCTTCTGTGTTATCTGTTTTGAGGGCCTAGCCCTCAAAATATAGTCAGACTATATTTATTATAGTCTGACTGCCTATAATAAGTTTCTACCTAACTTGACTGCCTGCAACAGTGCCTTGAGATTACTAGGGTGACAGCACAGTGCCACTTCCCCTGGCGTTCTGCAGACAATTCTTTGACACTTTCCTTTTAGTGATGTGGCATTGTTCCAGTGGGCATTAAAAGCTACTGAGGAGATTGTTCATTAGCAGGAAAACAGAAACAGGGTTCTCTCAGAGCACTCTTGAGGTACAGTGGACTAACTTGTGTCTGAGGAAGCTCTGCCTACTCTTTATAGTAGCTGCTTGAATTATGTTCAGAACTCAGGGGTGTGTGTACCTGCACCCCAGGAGCTGGTCTCCCTTCCTAGGAACATGAGCAGTGCAGTCAGTATAGGAGGAAAAACTGCCATATAACCCAGAATTTCTTGGCTCCAACTGTTGAAAGAGTCACTGGTTCCCCCGCCCCCCAGACTGAGGGAGAGAGGGTGGAAAATAGAGTATTGGCTCATGTGTGAGGCAGCTGGTGGGAGTGTGAATTAGCCCAGTCATTTTGGAAAACTGGAAACATTTACTCAGCTGAACATATGCAAATCCTGTGATCCAGCAATTTCACTTTTGGCTGTATTCTGTTTCCACCAGAAGGCGTGCCTTGTCTACCAAGAGGCGTGTGCTGGAGTGTCACGGCAGTGCTATGTGTCTCAGGCAGAGGGTGGAATCAGTGGCAGCAGAATGAAGGGGTAATGTTGGTTTGGCTATATTCAGGGAGAGGGGACAGGCTGCAGTTACATGTAGTGCCTTGGGTGGATCTGACAAGCACTACCCAGCAGGTCAGAGAGTGGAACTGCAGTTCCACTTAAGGAATGTAAAGCAAGCAGCACCTGTGGGTTGTCTGTGGGGCTGAAGGCAGCAGTTATCCTTGTAGTGGCTGAAAGGATTAGGTGCTGGATGCTGCTTGTGGTCTCGGCATGTGGGTGCTCTTACACTTGTATGCGTGTGTAGGATCCAGTGGTTTGGCTGTATGTGGAAGATCCCAAGTTCAAGTCCAGCCGTGGCAGTTTACCAGTTTAGTGAGACCCTGTCTCAAAACAAGAAGAGGCTGGGATGTAGCTCAGTGCAAAGGGCCTAGGTTTACAGTCCAGTACTGCAAAAAGAACACAAAAAATAGAACCAACCAATGAATAAAAATAAATATATTTGGAATGTGTAAGCACATATGCAAAACATTTGCACAGTGAGTGGCACTGAGGAGTATGAAGCACTACAGATGTTGGCTTGGCAGGATAGCTTCTGCTGTACGGTAGCCACTTCTCAAAACGTGTGGCCAGCAAGGTAGCTCAGCAGTTTAAGTGCCTTCTTAGGCAAGCACAGGGACTAGGGCTCAATCCCCAGTCCCTGGCCTTCATGCCCTGCTGGCCCTGCCCCTCGGGTGTGCTGAGCTGGTGCAGAGTGGTCATGGTGGCACACACCTGTAATCCTAGCTCTAGGGAGGCTGAAAGCAGGAGGATCACTGAGTCTGAGCTGCATAGTGAGACCCTGTACCAAACACATAAATTAAATAAATAAATGTTGGCAAGAACACACAGGGGGCTCATGTGCATCTGTATCATTATAGTGGTGGATATAGTTTTATTTTTTAGAAAAATTATGGCAAAACATTATTTTTAGTAAAATCTTGATACATAAGATTTTTTTTGGCGGGACCAGGGTTTGAACTCATGACCTTGCACTTGCCAGGCAGGCACTTGTGCCACAGAGCTATCTCCCTGGCCCCTGATACATGGATTTTGATCTATTCATGTTTGAAATGTTTCACAATTAACACAAATATAAACATTTAAAAAGCATATAGAGCGGGATGTGGTGGCACACCCTGGTAATCTCAGCTATTTAGGAAGCCAAAATAAAACAATCATAAATTCAAGGCCTGTCTGGGCAGTTTAGCATGAACCTATCTCAAATTATTTTTTTGAGGTAGTACTGTTGTAGGCAGCTAAATTCAATAGAAATACACACACACACACACACACACACACACACACACATATATATGTAATTTTTTTTGTTTGTTTTGAGACAGGGTCTCACTATGCAGTTGAGGCTGGCCTTGAGCTCACTTTTGTAGCCCACACTGGTCTTGAACTCATACGATCCTCCTGCCTCAGCCTCCCAAGAGCTGGGATTACAGGCGTGTGTCATCACACCCACCAGAGAGATATATTATAGGTAGTCAGATGGGGTCTGGCCCTCAAGGAGACAATATGGAAGACAAGGTGACTTTGCAACTTTGGAAGAGACAACCATTTCTGGTATGGGCCAGACCTCAAGACAAAAGTAAACAAATGCAGGGGCTGGTAAGATGGCTCAGCAGTATAAAGTTCTGATTAGGCAAGCTTAGGCAACTGCAGAGACAGTGGTTTGATCCCCGCATCACATGCTGCACCAGCCCCATCCTCAGGGCAGGCTGAGCCGGCCATTAAAAAAAAAAAAACAAAAAGTAAACAAATGCAGCCACATACTTCCCTAGGGATGGGCATCAGGGATAGGTATTCTAAATAGGTATCAGTCACCTTGAAAGAACATGAAAAAGTCACTAACCCCACTCCCACAGGAAGAGACCCTGTCCCATATTTATGCCCTCATGACCACTCGTACTGTGACTCACTTCCTCATTTGGTACTAGATTTAGATTGAATCAATTTTACCTGAGCAATGGTGCTTGTAATCTCATTGGTTGACCATTGTTTTGTCCCACCTCATGGTCACCTAAGCGAGTTCCATGTTTTCTGCCTTAGGCTCACACATGGTTTTACTCTATAAAAATCCCTGGAAGAGACAGCTTCCCCAGGGCAACCCTCTTGGGTCCCTGTTCTGTCCCTTCTGTGTGACAGAAGCTTTCTTTCTCCTAGTAAGTATTTTGCTCTTTTTTTTTTTTTTTCAGGCTGGTCTCAGACTTGCACTGATCCTCCTGCCTCAGCCTCCCAAGTGCTGGGATTACAGGCGTGTGACACCACAGCCAGCTTAAATATTCTGCTCCTAACCTCTTTTTTTCCTAAAGTTCATTTTTCTGTTTTAGAGAACACAAACTCATCCCAGGTACCTTTCAGAGTGGGTGTTTCGTTCCCCTGTATCAGTACCAAGGATTGAACCCAGGCCATTCACACTGAGCTACCTAGCTCTTTTTATTTTTGAGATCTTGCTAAATTGCCCAGGCTAAGTTTGACTTTACCATCCTTTTGCCTTAGCCTCCTAGATTGCTAGAATATTGCCTGTGTCATGGCACCTAGCTTCAAAATAAAGTTTTAATTATGGGCTAGGGCTGTAACAAGTGGTGTAGTGTTTGTCTAACATGCATCAGCCCTGAGTCCATTCTCAGTACTAGCCAAGAAAACAGATACAAGAAATAAAGATTCAGTGAGGGGAAAAATGATGTTAATAGTGATTATTTGAGAAGCTAGTAATTTAGGCATTTTTGTTGTTGTTAAAAAAAATTTAGAGAGAAATGTGGCTCCATAGATGCATAGAAACATGCTTGATATCTGAAAAATAGTCCAGGGAGGGCCGGTGAGATAGTTCAGTGGTCTAAAATGCCTGTTTAGGAAAGTTCAGGCAAGCTTAGGCAAGTGCATAGGGACCGCGGTTTGATCTCTAGCACCACAGCCCCCCAGGGTGGCTTGAGCTGGCCAAAAAGAAAAAAAGGGAAGAAAAATAGTCCAGGTAGATAATAGCCATATGTATGTGCAGTGTAATCAGAAGTTGATATGGATATTTACACATAGTGAATTTGGAGAGATTTTCTTCAAAATACTATCACATTATATACAAACTAAACTATGAAAAGAAAAATAAACTTTAGGGTTAATAAAGAAAACAATATAAAACTATTTTGCGGGCTGGGAGCAGTTTTGCTATGTTGACCTGGCTGACCTTGAACCCCTAAGTTCAAATGGTCCTGTTGCCTCTTGAGTAGCTGGGACTACAGGTGAGCATCATCACACACAGCTTCTGCTTAAAGTGTGCTACTTGCAGGTGGTCCTGTGCACGCTTGTTAGGGGCGGGGAGTGGCCTTATGTAAGATCACAGGTGAAGTGTGTGGCTAGCAGACAGCCCACTTACTGCCTTTGAGGGCTTCCTGGTGTTTCCCAGTCACAGAGCTACTGATGTCTCATTTTTTTTCGTTCCGCGAGACAGGGTCTTGCTGCGTAGTTCAGGCTGGCCATGAGCTCCCTATGTAGTTCCAGTTGGCCTCAAACTTTGATCCTCGTGCCTTAGGCTCTCAAGTGCTGGGATTACTAATCCAAGGTCTCATTTCTGAGGTGCTGGCCATGATAAGGATGAAATTTTTGTTTCCATTTATTTCTAAGAACAGCTTATTAATTTTAGAAAGTAGCTTGGAGACGATTTTACCCAACAAACCAATGTCATAAGCTGGAAAAGGAACATTTACGTTGAAAGTGAAAGACATTTACTGATCATTTCATTTTATTTAGGGGAAAAGTTGTGGTCTGTATTGCCACTGTTCATAGTCTGTCTTTCCCTTTCTGATGAGTAAAAATAAAAGTCAGGCAGTGGCAATTAGGAGCACTTGATTTCTGTTATGTTTTGGGTCCCGAGTTCCTCTGCTGCTCTCTCCTGACCCTATCACAGTGGTGAGCCAGCACTGCTGTGGGCCAACAGCAGTGGCAGCCTTGGGAACCTGTGGAGAATGCACATTCTCAGGCCCAACCCCAGATCTCCTGGTTGGGAGCCTGGGTGAAGTGCTGTCTGTGTTCCAACAGGCCTCAGGCCTCACTGGTGATTCTGAGGCAGGCCCAGAATGGAGAGCAGAGCTCCATGACCCTGTCTCTCACTGGCCCTTGCCATCCTTGTAGTGAGGTTGGTGATCTTGTGTAGTGATGCAGCAGTGAATTTGGAGGCCTCCAGAGGATGCATTCAACCTGGGTGTGGTGGCACACAGCTATAGTCCTGGTACTTGGGGAGACTGAGACACTGAGACACTAGGCAACTTATTTACTGTTTTGGGACAGGACCTCGCTGTGTAACTCAGGCTGGCTGTGAACTCATGGTGAACCTTCTGCTTCAGCCTCCCAAGTTCTGGGACAACAGGTCCTACAAGAATGTGCTACCACACTGGGCTAACCTAAGGCAATTAACTGACATAACAAGACTATGTCTCAAAATATATACTAAAAAATACTGAGATGTAGCTGAGTATGGAGGCCTCTGGTTCAATCCCCAGTACTGGGAGAGCAAAAGTAAACAAATAATATTTTCAATATAGTCTTCCCTGTCACTGTATTTGTTTTTTGAGCCAGAGTTCTGCTATGTACTTCAGGCTAGTCTTGAACTTGTGGGGATCCTTCTGCCGCTGTGTCCCAAGGGCTGGGATTGCAGGAATGTGCCACCACACCTGGCCTCCTTGCCACTGTTAAAGAACTTGGGAACTTTGCTTCCTGTTGAGAATACAACATGTCCTGTATTTCTATGATGCAAAATTTTACCAGTCTATGCCCAGTGCTAGACTGGGCATAGACCCTATGTAGGGGCAGAGAGAGCAATATAGCTGTGCCCATTGAGGGGCTGGTGCTCCCTGAGGATGTTCTTAGTCTGTGACCTCTGAGTTAGGTTAGCCTTTACAAAAGATTTCCTTAGAAGAGGCAGAATGCACTGTGAGGTGGTTTACTGGCAAACTGTGTTTGCTTGCTAAAGCTTTTCTATTTGTCTACAGATTCCATTGGAAGAATGTTGGGAAGGAGAGCAGGGTGAAAGATAGTGTGAAGGGCTGCTTTTTGATTTGTGGATAATTGATTTGGAGACTCACGGAAATTTGAAAGTGAATACAGAACCTTTACATTGACCTAAATTTCAAGACCTTTTTATTTTCTAATTTTGAGACAGGGTCTCATTAAGTCACCAAATTGCCTAGTCTTGACTCCAGTTTGCAGCCTTCTTGCCTTACCTTGCTGCTGGGGTTACAGGTATGCACTACCATGCCTGGCTGAAAGTGTCTGTGTTGTGTGGCTCACACTGTGGGGCAGCGGGATAACCTGGTTCCTATTGCTACATCTGCCAGGCCCTGTGTCACCATTGGCATCTCCACCTGAGAGGTATGCAGGCATCAAGGGGGTGCTGAGAGGGAGTCTGGTACACAGGTTATGGACGACAGTGATTTAGGGACAAGGCCAGGAAAGGGATGGCCATGGAAAACCTGTTGTCTAGGGAACACTTTCTGAGCTTTAGTTGGCAAATTGACAAAGTCTTTTTGGACAGAAGCATTAGTCTGGAAATCACTCACGGGTAGTTATTGAATGTTTTTGTTTTGCTAGTTATTTTCAGCACTGCTATCTGGTTTAAACCCAAGGCTCTTCTGCCTGTGGGCTGAAAACCCCACTGTAAAGCCATTTTGTGCCAAACATTTTGGAGCAGGGAAGGAATGACATTCGAGGGACCTGCAAGGGGTTCTGTGTTCAAGGCACAGGTAGTGCCAGCCAGGCTGGGTGGTAGGGCCACCCTATGGCCATTTAATGAATTGTGGATGCTAAGCTCAGATGTGGCCTCATGCCAGGCTGCACAGCTGGGAAGTGTGAGATCCCACCCAAACTTTCCAAGCCAGAGCCTGCCCTTCATCCACAGCTTTCAGTAAGGCCCGCCTGCCCTCTGTCCAGTCCCCTGTACCTCCATAGGTGTGGGGTGGAGGGGTGTATGGTCCTTCCAAGGACAGGGACTTAGGAGGTTGTACACTTGGAGGAGGCCCAATTTGATAATGTTAAAGTCCAGTATTTCTAAGGAAAACAAAATCATCTTCCTAGGTTTCTGGCCTTTCTGTATGGGGTGGTTCTTACACTATAGTGTAGCTGCCTTAGGTGATCTTTTCCCCCTTGTTCTTCTTGATAAGAGTTTGTTCTGAACATGAGTATCCTAGCTCAGTAAACTGATGTTTGGAATCATGGCTTTCTTATGATCGGAGTAGGTTAAAATGATGTTGGAGGGCAGTGTTTTTGCTTTGAAAATGTAATGTTTTTGTATTTGGTATAAAATCTCACTACGCAGCTTCAACTTGTAGTGATCCTCCTGTTTTCAGCCTCCTCAGTGCTGGGATTACAGATGTATGCCACCATCCTTGGTCCCTGACAACTCAGGGTCCTCTGGCCAGGACCAGCAAATATGTGACTTCTTATTGATTCTCATGTGATTAAAGTTCTTTTTTTTTTTGGTGGTACCAGGAATTGAACTCAGGACCCTGTGCTTGCCAGGCAAGCACTTGTTCTACTGAGCTATCTCTCCAGCCCCTAAAGTTTACATTCTTCATGAGCATGCACTCATTTGGCAATCATTATTGAGTTTACTCAGTCTTGGAAGATTACCTGATTTTAATCAGGAAAAACAGTAGGGAGCAGAACATTGTGGTTCATGCCTATACTCTCAGAGCTTTGGGAGGTTCAGGCAGAAAGATCTCAAATGGAGCCCAGCCTGGGCAATTAGTGAGTCAATGAGTCTCTGTCTCAAAATGGAAAATAAACAAGTGTTGGAGATATAGCTTGGTGTGAATGCAGGCCTCGTGTTCAATGCTAAGTATTTTTTAATTTTGTCAATGCTAAGTATTAGAAAACAAAAAGAAAAAAATGAGGAAAGTTATGAAAATTAATATATGTTTAATAAAGGAAATCTTATTTTATGTGTTTCTGTGTGTCAATTTTTGTTTTTTTGAGACAAGGTCTCACTGTGTTCAGGCTGGGCTTGAACTCTAGCCTGGTGCCTCTGCTTCTGAGTGCTGGCTGTCACCTGTGTCTTTCCCCCATTCTACCATTATTATCTCCTTTTATTTTCTGACATTCCGTTTTAGTTACCCTTGTTTATATCACTATATTTTTGTCATTTTTCTTAGTGATTGCCCTGGGAGTTACAGTTCACATCTTACTTTGTACCAGCCTGGTTGGGTTTGATGCTGGTTCCTTCTGAAGTACGCCAAGGCTTTGTCCTTGCCTTAGTCCTCTGCCCATCCTCTTCCCACCAAGTGCCTGAGAGTACCAGGGCATAAAGGAGATCTGGCTCACAGAATTGTGGTGTCAGCCATGATGGGACAGATCTATTCTGTTTAGGTTTGGCGTCTGTGGGGCTGTAGCACATTTTGATTGGGAACATGTGGTATAGCAAAAGTGCTTTCTTTGTGGCTAGGACATGAAAGGGAGCAAAGGTCTGAGGGCCTACTCTCCCCTGTGTGCTCTCTGGGGATTATGACCTAAAGGCCTCCCTCTTCAGAGGCACCACCTGATGTTTAGTCTTCCACACATGGGCCCCCAGGGACCTTCATATTGAAACCTGGCTTGCTTTCTGGCTCCTCTCCCCTTCCCTCTTTTTGCTATCCAGTCATATAAATTCAGCCTGTGTTGTATCTGCATCAAAACATGTTTATAATTTACTTTTACTTGAAGTAATTTTATTTTGAAAAGTAAAAACAAAAGGAAGGAAAATATCAGAAACAAAGACAGAAATAGGGTAACATACAACAATACATATGTTACAGGTTTTCTTTTTTTTAAAAAAAATGTATTTAGAACATGGTCTACAGAGTCTCACTACACAGATCGGACTCATAGTGATCTTCCTGTTTTCAGCCTCCCAAGTGCTGGGACTACAGGCACACACCACCAGGCCCAGGAAGTGTGTCCAGCATTGTTGCAAGGTGTGGCTTAATTCTGGAATTCTTAGGGTCTGTTTTTCTAGTCCCATGTTGTTTCCACGGTTGGGGATTCATTGTTGATCTTGTTGTTGTCACCTGCTTCCTTTTTTTTTTTTTTGTCTTTTTGAGACATGGTCTTGCTATGAAGTTCAGGCTGGCCTTGAGCTCATTTCTGTAGCCCAGGCTGGTCTTGAACTTGCACCTATCCTCCTGCCCCAGCCTCACAAGTGCTGGGATTA
>PVJA010021692.1:0-22500 GCA_004027025.1 Myocastor coypus
CCCAAGGTCAGTCAAATTCCCTGAGGATTAACTTTGGAACCATGTACAATGTTTTGTAGAACTGTTGTCAGTGTCAGCCATCTGGATGAGTCACGGCCATTGCTTGACCAGTTTGCTTTCTGTGAAAGTCTAAGAGAATGTTTTCTCTCCAGGTAACTCTCTTTAGGCACACCATGTATCTTCAGTTCCTTTCCCCTGTCATCCCTTAATCTCCTTGAACAAAAAATTTGGGAAACTACTGAGTTATAGGATATTACAGCACAGGTTCTGTTCTGTCCTGAGTCCTCACTGACCTTGAAGGGCTAAACTATTGGCTATCCTTTCAGCCCTTTGTCACTGGCCTTTCAATTGCTTTTTTTTTTTCAGAACCAGGGATTGAACTCAGGACCTTGCACTTGCCAGAAGGCACTTGGGCCCCTGTGCAATTGCATTTTTATGAGATATATTTTAGTTAAAAAGGTTTTTTCATGATAGTCAAAGCATCTAGGGCACATAAAGTATCAGGGGCGCTGGGTTGGGACCTCATTTCTACATGTGGTCAGTGCTCAGTGGCTCTGCCACACTGTGTGCATGTCCACTGCGTGTGGGTACCTACACAGCCATGATCAACCAGCCGCAGGGCAGCACAGAACGCCCAGGAACGGCGGCTGTTGGCAGGTAGTAGGCCCGGATGGTGCTCAGGGTGCAGCACGTTCTTCAAGCCCCTGGACACCAGTTCCACCGCTAAGGAAAGCAATAAGGACAGGGACAACCTCACTAGAGACTCGAGGGACCGCTAAGCACCCGTCTGGGGGTCTTGCCTGGTCCTGACAGCACAGCCCCAGCCGCTGTCCAGAGCTCTGGCCATGGTGCTGGAAGTTAGGTCTGATCGCAGGGCTTTGCACGCGGGGCTCCCTCACCCTGGCCTCTGGCTTCCAAGACACCCGGCCTTACTCTCTTCCATCAGCACCAGAGCAACTCTTTGGAGGGGGGACCTGACCCATCACTTAGTTGTGGTTTTATATATATATATATATGGCCAACTCAGACTGCCCTGGGGGCTGGTGCAGCATGTGGTGCTGGGGATCAAACCGCAGTCCTTGCAGTTACCTAAACCTTCCTAAGCAGGTGCTTTAGACCTCTGAACCATCTCACTGGCCCTCGGTTGTGTTTTTTAAAACACACGGGAGCTGTGGGCCTCTGTCATGGGCCCCAGAGAAAGCAGGGAATGGTGCTATGCCCCCCAGGATTGCACGGGTGCTTCTGGCTACGTTAGGCACATTCTGACATGAACAGTAATGACTATGCACCAGCAAAAGGCCAGGCATAAAACAAAGCCAGAGTTTCATTAGGTAGAGGTTGCTAGAGTTCCAGAACATGACGAGCTCTTCCTGTTCACTGCTGTCCCACATACTCTATGCTCTTGGGGGTGTTGCTTTTGTTTCATTTTGGTTTGCCTTTGGGTACTGGAAACCAAACTCCTCAGGACCTCACGCTTGCCGGCCAGGCACTGCACCTCGGAGCTAGGTCCCTAGTCCCCTTACGTTCTTAAAGGAACGTTGTTCCCACGGAACTCGAGACACTTAAAAGGGGTAACAGTGTGCTGCTCGAATGAGCGCGAGTTCAGCAAACAGTGCGGCTGCTCTTGCGCAGCTGTCCTCGTGAATAAGTGCTGTTGATGAGAAAGAAGGAATAAATACATTTAAAACATACACAGTGCTCCTGGAATCATCTGTCATGGGCATTAAATAACAGTCGTGAGCCTCTACGTGAACACACAGGGCAGCTTTAAGTCTTGAATGTTTGAAAATTTGATCTTTTTCAGCCTTGGGCTAGGAAGGTCCTTGTTTTTTTTTTTTTTTTTTGAGCCCAGAGTATGAGCTACAGGGAGGGCATGACAGCAGCTCAGGGGTCTTTGTACCTGGCTGGCTCCCACACCGAGTCCTTCCTGCACCCCTTTAGCTGCAGGGCCAGGTGCCTGAGTCATTCTTGCAGCCCTTTTGCTTGCATGGCCAGGGTGCACCCCGTACCCCATGGACAATCTGAGTAGGGTCGTGTTGGCACTGGAAGGGGTACCAGGCTGTGTGGGGAAGCCGGTCTGCCCCTGCACCTCCACACGGGTTTGAAGAGGAGCATTTGGGGTGGACTGGAGCAAGGTGCAGGTCCTGCAGGCCTCTTGAACTCTGTGTCTGAAGCTCTTTGTCCCCCACGGTGCCTTCGCCGGCTCCGGTGCTTCCTTGGAGCACAGCGGGCACAACCCCACCAACGTTCGTTAAATGACTGATTTGAACACGTCTTCCGGTCAGCGTCTGTCCCATGGTCTTGTGCTACCAGAAGTCACTGCTCACCAACTTTTCCTAAGATGCTCGGGCAACGTCACAAGTGTAGACTTGCAAGCGACCTCTCTGGGCTGTGGAGAGATTTCAGCACAGGCATGGGTAGCAGCAGAGACCCTGGGGCGGCACATCGGGTCGTGCCAACACTCAGAGCCCGTCTGTGAGCCGTGCCCCGCCCCACTGCGGAGGGTCTGGGAGCAGCTCGTACCTGTTTTCTCTCCTAAGCTCTGCTTCCGATCTCTGCCATGCTGGCGCTGAATGTCCCAGCTAGACAATCCTTAGTGCAGACAACAGGCAAACTAAGTTTCCCGGAGAAGCTGTGTTCGGTGGCTTTTTAAAAACAGTGGACCTTAAGTGGCTGAGCAGAATGACAGCCCAGCCAGCCAGACTGGCCATGAGCCATTGCAACTGTAAATAAGCACACAGGGAGCCTGAGGACAGCCGGGGTGTCAGCAGAGGTGGTTGGTGCAGTTCGTGAGGCCCCCAAAGGCTGAGCAGGAGAAGACTGGGTGGATCCTCGCAGGCCGCACCTGGAGCCACCATGCTCAGGGGATGCTGAGCCCTGCCACCCTTCATGTTATGTGTGAAGAAATCAAGGCCCAGAGGGTGGTTTTGTTTTCTCTTGGGAGGCAGGGTGTCTTAGTTAAGTTTTACTCATTACTGGGACAAATACCCGACACTCAAAATGAAGGAAGGAAAGATTTATTTAGCTCACAGTTACTGGAGGTTTCAGTCTATACTCGGCTGGATCCAAGGCTGAGTGGAGCAGGGCAGAGAGCATCCAGTTCATGGCAGTGGAACAGCAACAGAATGGTGACAGAGGCAGCCAACCAATCAGGGCAGCAAGCAGCAGCATGAGTCTGTCTCTCTGTCTCTCTTTATATTGCATTCAGGCTCTCTGCCTCAGCCTCTCCACCTTAGGCCACACCCGTAATCCCAGCAGTACTCAGGCCATAATCCCATCAAGTACTAAAACACATAATCCCAGTGGATCAGGAGTCAAGTCTCCAACTCTAGAAGTCCCCGCCCCATGATGACATGAGGCTTTGGGGGGACAGCTAGACCTAAACCGTAACACAGGGTCTCACTATATGGTTCTAGCCTGGCTTGAACTCAGTGTGGAGCCCAGGCTGGCCTCAGACCGACAGCCGTCCCCTGCCTCTGCTCCTGAGCACTGGAATGCCAGGCACCTGCCACCATGCCCAGCAGGGATCAGAGAATTTAAGCAAGCTGCCTGGAGGTCGCACAGACACACAAGCCTTCAGACTGCAGGCGCACTGGTCCTCATTCCTGTGGCCCTCTCTCCTCGCTGTCCAGAAGCACAGGACACGTGCACCCCCTTCTGCACCCAGACACATGGCAAGGTGCAGAGGGAGGGTTGGGTAGAGACCAGGGTTCCTGGTGAACCCAAGGCATCGCCTACAGCCACTGCCCTCACACATCCAAGGGTTCCACAGGGGGCCACGGGATGCCAGCCAGGGCCACAGTGGCCCCCAGGGAAGTGGGCAGCTGGCAGTAGGGTGGAGCCTGGTGCAGGGGCCCATCTGCCCATCTCCCTTCCTCCGCACTGGCCTCTAAGTGGACTTGGTGAAGACCATGCAACCATGGGCACCTGGGAGGTAAGGCAGAGGAGCCGTCAGGCCCAGGGCACAAGTGTGCTGTCCCGCCAAGGCCCTGAAGGTGCATGGTGAGAAGGCTGGATCTTGGGGACAAGAAAGCCAGGGGCCAGAGCCAGGCTCAGCAGCGCATTGGGTAATCCCAGCACTGGGAGGCTGAGGCGGCAGGGTTACTGTGAGTTCAAAGCCAGCTTGGACAATCTGTGTCAACCAATAAAAAAGGAAGGATGGGGCTGGGGAGATAGCTCCGAGGCACAAGTGCCTGCTGGGCAAGTGCAAGGTCGTGAGTTTGAACCCTGGTCCCACAAAAAAAAAAAAAAAAAAAAAGGAAGGAAAAAGAAAGGGTGGGAGAAAAAGAGAGAGGGGGAGAGAGAGAGAGAAAGGAGGAAAGAAAGGCAGAAGACAGCTAAGAAATGCCAGGCACCCTGCCCCGGCTCGGCTTCTCAGGCAAGGTAATGTTGTCAACATCACCCATTAGAGGAAACAGCTCATCCTGTCCCCAGCCCTCCTGGCGTTAGCGACTTCGCAGTCCCCTTAAAATAAGTCCAATCTGTGTTTAACGATCTTGAAAGGAAAGTAATTGCTTGTGTGTTTCCAATCAGATGTCCTCAGAAGCAGATCCTATTTACAGTCGGGCTGTCCTGTGGGGGGACCACATTCTCCAGGACTGTGTCCCTTCTCCTCTGAGCCCCCAGGTGGCGAGCCCTTTATGACAGGGGCTGGAGCCAGCAAAGGGCTCCCGAATGCGTGGAGCGGTGCTCCAGCAGCGTGGGGAGGGCGGACACTGACCTCTTCCCAATCACAGCACAGACAGCAGGAAGAGGAAAGGCAGCCATAGCCCAAAGGTGGGAAGTCAGCAGGAGCCAAGGCCAAGGGCCGGTCTGCCTGTTGGAGGGGCTGGCCAGGGCATCTGTGTTTGCAGTTGCCAGGAGCAGCTTTGCTGGGACAGGAGGTATGGAGCTCCATGTACCAGCTGCACACGCGGCTCTGGGCTCGATCCTGCCGTGGCCCCAGGCAGCTGCGTGGCCCTGGGGAAAGCTAGTGGACTCCAGTCCCTCAGCTTCCTCGGGGGAAGCTGTGTGGTCTGGATAGGCAGTGGGTGCTTCTGGCTAAAAAATATGTTATGGTGTGAGCCACGGTGCCTGCCCCCAACGCCCTCCCGCCCTTCACAGTCTGGGCCCATAGCCGCACCACTTTCTCAAGCAGCTCTGGAGTCTTTACGGGGTGTGATCAAAAACATGGAGAATGCTGGGCCTGGGTGTCGTCCGACAGAAAGGTAGGCTGGACGACGTGAAGCTGCACCCTCATGCACTGTAGCACCAGATCCGACCCGTGTGACTTCCACAAGTTCCCGTCAAAATGACCAGGAGAGGGCAACTGACAGAGACCACTACCAAGCGGCTCTGGGAGGCATGTAAACTTAGCCAACTGGCTTTCCGTGCTTACTTGTGAGCAAGTCCAAGGCCTAGGCCCCTGGGCTGGAGATGGGCAGTGGACCTCTGCGAGTCACTGGTCCCACTCAGACCTGAAAGGGCCTGTGAAGCCTTGAGGCCGCAAAGGACAAGACGGGGCCACAGCGAAGGACAGTTAACTATATAAAGACTGCTCTGCAGGCAGCTCACTGCTGGGCCGAGGCCTCCCTGGCGTGGCAGTTGTCACACATTCCAGAAAGTCTTGCTTGGAGAAATGCTTGGGGGACCTCCAAGGTCCCTGAACAGCCCTTCCATTCTTCAGCACCTCTGTCTTGTTTTAATAACTAAATCAGTGTGGGCCACCCCGAGATCTTGGTCTTAACTCAGAGAGTCTCAGTTCTGTGAGGTGGGGCTTGATCCTCCTAGAGCCCCCAAAGCATCTCGCTTGTCTCTTTTCCTTAAGCCTTCGCCGTCCGCTTGTTGGGGAGACTGTAGGCCTGAGCAGTGAGAACTAAGGGGTAGCATTCCTGAGACCGTCAACACTTGGAGCCCATTCTGGAGCCAGACCTTCAGCAGTGTGACCAGACCTTCAGCAGTGTGACCACAGATGTGCATGGAGGGGGTGGGGCAGACAGGTCCAAAGCTTTGAGTGTTGCTGATGTGGGTTTTAAGCCAAATGCTTAGAACTCAGACTCAGAGTCTCCGAAGAGTTACACTGACTGCCATGCGTGAAGATTACTGCGGCGCTGGGCCCCAGCTGGAGGCCAAATGCGTTTATTAAATTGAAGGGAAAGCCTGGCTTGCACGAAACAAGCATGGATGCTCGCTGTCTCGGAGCAGGGGCTCTGAGTCCCCTTCATCGGTGCCCTGAGTTGAAGTCGCTCAGCACTCCCGAGGCCAGCCCAGGGTGTCTTCGGTTCTCCCCTCAGGGCTGTCTGTCCCCTGCTGCTGCTCACATTTCGTGGCTTCTGTGACGGTCAGCAGAGGCCATCGTGATGCTGTGTGACATCAGAGCTGCAGTCTCAGGTCCCGACTGGCAGCTGCCTCTGCAAGCCTTGCACTCTACTTCAGCAGCTGCATGTGCCAAGGAAGCAGCATATTCACCTGCATGCATCTGAAGAAGCCATGCTCCAACAGACACTTCCCCTATCTGCACCCCAAAGAGGAATGCATCAGCAGTAAGTATGCTGATTTAATATTCTGCAAAGTTAACTGATTCATACTGCCTCGGCCCAGCAGTGAGGTGCCTGCGGATTGTCTTAGTCTTGTTGCTGGGACAAATACGTGACATTCAAACTGAGGGAAGGAAAGGTTTACTAGCTCACAGTCACTGGAGGTGTCAAGACACTGCCCGGGCTCTATAGGGCCTGCAGGACAGGCTGGGGCGCTGCCGGGTCCAGGAGAATCCGCTCCATACCTCTAACAGAGGCCACCGGGCCTGGGGCTGACTGCCATGAGGGGGTGGGGTCTGCTGGCAAAGAGGCGTGCCACAGAAGTGTTTCTCTCACTTCCTGCTTCCTCCCTTCTCACTGCTTCCTGGCCGCCATGATGGCAGCAGCTCTCCTCTGCCGGGCCCTCAGCCTGGGAGCCAGTGTTTTGTCCCAGTGACAAGAAAGTGACTAAGATACCACGTATTCAATAAATAAATAAATAAATAAATAAATTAAGTTTATTACAGGGAGCCTGGTGGGTTTTGTATGTAGATGAGCAATGCCAAGAGCTGAGGAAGAGAAGAGGAGGAGGTACAGTGGCCAGTGTAAGTCCGAGCCCTGTGTCTGGGGCCGGGCAGGTCACATGTCCTCATCTTAGGAGGCCTGGGAGAGTATCCTGCCTCAGCCTGTCCCCGCGCTGGGCTGTGGGCCTCAGTAGCTGCACATTATCCCAGTAGAGTGTTAGGGGTACAGGGCAACCTGGAGTATGGGGACACTGCATAGCTGGCACAAAGGTAACAGAAAACACCACACCGTGACACGCGTGAAGCGGACCAAGGGGAGGCAGCACCCAGGGCCCCAGTGACACACAGGCCAGGCCCAGCCTCCCGCCTGCACCCCACCACGTACCCCATAATAAAAGCCCAGTCCTGGCCTGAGTGTTCCAGTCTCCTCACAGGTCAGGGCTCAAAGCCCAGAGCAAGTCAGGCTCACCCCTGAAGGACAAAGTGGCTTTGTTGCCTGTGCCTCGGCTCTCTCCCTCGCCCTCCCATGCTTCTCTCTTCCCCATCCTCCACTTGCTCTCCTTTTGCACCCTCTTCAGGCCTGGAGAGCTAGCCCAGGGCCTTTGCGCTGAGCCGCACCCCAAGCTCTCTTACTTGGTATTCTGGCACAGGTCTCACTAAGCAGCTAAGACTGACCTTGAGCCGTAATGCTTCTGCCTCAGCCTCCTGAGGCTCTGCAATCATTGGTGCATGCCAGCCCTCCTCCTCCTCTTCTCTGCCTCTTCCTCTTTTTTTTTTTCACCTGAATTTCCTCTTTCTTGTTCTTGTATAAATTTAACAATGGTTATATTACATATTTTCATCATCAGATCAGTTTAGATTAATAGATATAGGTATATAAGGTTGATCAAACAGTTAAACATTAACACATTCAATCAACATTACTTTTTTTTTTTCTTTTCCCCTTTCCTTTTTTAAAAGTTGACGCATTGCATATTGTCCTCACAATAGTTCTACAGAGCACAGTGTGTGGGCATGACCCACCTCCCTATTGATGTTGCTAAGAAGAAAAGAAAGAAAAAGAACAGAAAATTCTTCTCTTTGGACTAAGAAGAAGCATACACAGTCAAATGTTCTGCAGTTGCAGTGGGCCACCAGCGAAGCTTGTAATGTTGGAGGCTATTGATCTAAGCCTCCTAAAGCTCATCTCAGCAATCTCTTCCTCTTTTTATCTGTTTGAGATGGTCTTGCTGTGCAGCTCACGCTGGCCCCGAGCTCACTCTGTGGCCCAGGCTGTCCTCAGACTCACATGGGTCCTCCTGCCTTAGCTCCCCAGGCCAGCTCTTCTATTTCTCAGAAAAGAACCCTGAGTATGGGAGGCTGGAGGTGAGCCTTCCCACGAGCCAAGTGCTGGGCTGAAGCACACACACCAGCTCCGGGTTGTTTGTCCTGCTGCCACTCGGGGCGACATCCTCCCCAGCTGCCGGGCACAGGACCCAGAGCCTCCCAGTTTGGTTATTGTTGGACAGCACGTGGCCTGGCTCTGGGTCAAAACAAATTGGACTCTTTAGCCTCTCTGAAAGCGAGGCAGGCTCTAGGAATAGTGGCCAGGCCATAATAGATCCCTCATGAGACTTCAGGTACACTGCGCTGGCATCTGTGCTGACCTAAGAAGCTATAAGCAGAGCCGGCAGCTGGACGTAGCTATTTCAGGGTCCCAGGGGCCTCATTTGTGCTTCAGGCCAGGAGGAGCTCATGGGGAAGGGAGCAGATCAGACGTTGTCTGTCACCCGCCCTCCCGGCACAGGAGCTCAGTCTGGGGTCGGGAGGACGCCAGTGGGTTGCACTGCTGTCTTCCCAGGGACCTGTTGGGGACATGGCTCTGGATCAGTGTGCTGACCTTTGTGGACAGTGGCAGTGCCAAGGCCTCTGGCTCTGGCTCCTTCTCCCATCCTCCCTGGAAGCTTCCAATGAGAAGGAACAGCAGGCGAGAGAGATGAGCGGGTAGGGAGATGGGGCCTCTCCTCCTCCCCCTTCTCCTCCCTCCTGGGGGCCCAGAGGAGCCCCGGTGACCCAAAGACTAAGGCCACTCTTCCCTCCCTACCTCTGACCCACCCAGACTTGGCTCGGACCCAGAGTGGCTCAGGAGTAATGGTGATCCCAGGCCCCCTCTCTCACTGGCCCATGCTGAAGGAGATGGTTGAGGGCTCCATCCTGGGTCTTGTGGCCATGTCCTCCAGAGCCGCCTGGGCCTGGGGGCAGCATGGCCTCGCCACCACATTGACTGGTCAGCCTGACTGCTACAGACCCAGGCCCCCACTCACTAGTGTGGCAGCTGTCCCCACACTGCACAGGAGGGAGGGAGAGGTCCACGTGGCAGTGGCCTTAGCATCAGGCATGGCCTTGCCCAGCATCCCGAAAGCTGGTCTTCTTCTATAGGAGACGCACTCAATCCACGTCACTGAGGGACAGAGAGCGAGCAGCCGGGACAAGAACTCGAAGTTTGGGGACTGTTTCTGACCTCTCAGGCTTCCCTGTTGTGGGCCACGTGTCTGCACACCCCAGCCACACTTCACAACCTAGTGTGGCAGGGTTTGGAGGTGTGACGGGGGCGATTGGGTCATCAGGAGGAAGCCCTCATTAGCAGGATTAGTGTCCTTGGAAGACAGATCCCAGAGACCTCCCTGCCCCTTCTGCGGTGTGAAGACTCCCTGAGAAGGCGACGACTCAAACCACGGAGAAGCGCGGGCTCTAGCACCCTGAGAAGGCGACGACTCAAACCACGGAGAAGCGCGGGCTCTAGCACCCTGAGAAATTATTCCTGTTTTTCCTAAGCTATCCAGCAGCTCAAAGCAAGACTAGAAGAAGCAGAGGCCAGTGGACAATGCAGTCAGCTCTGCCGCATAAGGGACGCTGGCCCGTCTGCTCACGTTCCCACTTCTGGAAGCATCTCAGCCCTGCAGAGAATCATGGCCTGGTGCTGCCCAGGACCAGGAAACAGAATCTGCATCCTCTCCTGACACACTGGAAATGACAGCCAGGTGGAAAGGGGCCTTCTCAGAGTCACACGGCTCTGGGCAACACGTGCGGCCTCCCAGCCCAACAGCAGGACATACTATAAGCCCAGAGGACATCACTGGACTGGACTTTGAGAAACTGATGCGTAGTCAGGTTGCCCACCCGCGGCTTTGAGGCCCTATCCCACTGCATGCAGCAGTGTGGAGGGCTGGTCTTTCATGGGGAGCCCACGGTTTGTAGATGTAGCCTGTGATGCTACAGTGTTATTATTCCCTGGAAAATGGTGGTGTGCTGTGGGAAGAGACGTACACTCAGGCTGCACTAAAGGGGTCCATGCATCTACAGACATAGCAGCTTCTCAGTGCCTCAGACAGGTCCCCTGGAAATGCTGGCCGACCTCACAGGCCCAGAAGAAGTGGCTGAACCAAGATGGTTGCTAGTGTCTGTGCTCTGGGTAAGCCGGGGTCATGGTATCCTGCTGGTGTGAATAGCTCCACAGTTGCAGAGACTTCCTGGCTATGCCTGTCCCCAGTGAGGTCTTGGCATCACCACGAGTGAACAGGATGATCAAGAGCCCACCAGGCTAGGAGCCCACACTGCAGCAGAGGAGGCAGACGGCAAATGGTGGCCCAGCCAAGGGGCAATTTGAAGAATGGGTAGGCAATGGGAGAAGATGAATGGGAAGGGTGACTCTGAACATCGGTGGGCAGGGTGTTGAAGTGGGCAACAGGAAGAGACTCCTCAGTGGGGGAGCTGTCTTAGTTGTCCAACCTCGGGACCCTGCAGAGCCCAGGGGAAAGCTACTCCCAATCACGCAGCCCCAGCCCCAGCCCCAGCCCCAGCCCCAGCCAACAAGGATGCAGGGTTGCCACCAGATGTGAGGGTGTGAGGCTGAGGGCGAGCTGGCCCTGCAGGTACCCGAGGGAGCAGCGTATCCCAGGGCCCCCAGCCCAGAGCCTGCTGCCACGCCAACGAGAGGCCAGGGTTCCTGCAATGGCAGAGTCACTTTGGAATCTGGTTCCTGTCTTGAGAACTTGTGTCATCTTGAACATGGAACTGCTTGCTGGGCTGGCAGCTGGACCCAGAGATTCGGGCTGGAGATTCCCCTGGGAAAGTTGGCAGCGGTGGAAGGTGGGGTCCCTGAGTCACCCAGAGTACCTCTTGCCCTGGGCTGTGGGTTCCCTCTAGTTATCCTCCAAAGCCTTGCATGCCAAGGTGGGGCTCCTGGGAGGTGGGTGGGGGCTCAGGGAATGCTGTCCTCACCTGGTCACTGGTGAGGTCATACTTAAACGTGCTGCAGGAGGCAGGTCCTGGTCGGAAGCAGCGCTGCTGGGGACGTGGTCTGGAGGGCCTGCTCCCACCTGGGCTCCTCCCTTCATGCTGTGCTTCCTGTCCGCCATGGTGTGAGCAGCTCTCCTGCACCAGCCCCTCTGCTGTCTCCCTGTGGAGCAACCAACTATGGGCAGTCCCCATGGGCCAGAGCAAGCCTCTGCCGCTGAAGGTGTGGGCATTGGATACTGGATCCCAGCATCAAGAAACTGACTGATACGCTCCTCCAAGCCATGCCAGATCCTCTGCAGACCCAGTATTTGTTCCTGGCCAAGATAAACGAGTGAGAATGCTTATCCACCAAGGCCCACTACAAATCTTAATTTTTCCTGAAGCCTTTCCTAATTACTATGGTCCCCATGGGACCCTCCTAATGAATATGATCGCCTGCCTCACTGACTCATTAATTAATAACTATCTATCGAGGAGATTCCGGGCGTGGGAAATGAGGACGCGTGATCACCACAGCCACAAGGCTGGTGACCCGCCAGGCGGACAAGGACGGCTGCCCACGCTGCGTCCCCGCAGCAGCTGACTCTGTGCATGGGAGTGCCCAAGCTGCTTGCCCATAGGAAGCAGATCCTGGGGACACAGTTCTCAAAAATCCAAGTCAGTGGCCTCAAAATTCATCCTGTACGAAAAGTGTGGGTTTCTGTGGATCCAGGAAAACTGTTTTTTCTTTAGATGAGGGGCAGCAGGTTGGGTGGGAGCACACAGGAAGTGCTGGCTCACGTAGAAAAATTTCTGCAGGAGTGGGAGGGGCAAAACATGAGGTCAGGCCAGCTCAGGAAGGGAGTCTTGGTGGAGAGGGATGGCAGGCCTGGCATGGGCTCGGTGTCCCGGGCAGCAGGAGGCGGCGAATGCTTCCATCGCGGAGCGGATGGAAGAAGAGGTGAGCACAGAGCGGTGAAGCTGTTCCCACCATTGCGGCCGTGAAGTGACAAAGCCATGGCCCAAAGGAAAGAAGAAATTGCAACCTGAGGAGACCCCTCAGAGGAAGGATGGCCTGGTGTAGGGGCAGAGGGACAGCACAATGTCGCAGCCATGGGCTCAAGACGGAGGCCACAGGCACTGCTACCAGAGGGGACATGGATCTTTGGCAGGAAGGGCACAGTTATGTCCTTTGGAGGGTCCAAGTCCAGGAGGCAGAGGAGGTCTGGGTCTGGAAGTAGGGGTGGCTCAGTGAGCCACAGGATGGGGCAGGGAGAGGCGCAGGAGGGGAGGGGGCTGGCGATTGAGGCTCCAGTGCCTCTCTCCAGGGAGGCACTCTGCACCTTACTTCCGCCCTCTCTGGAGGGCGGCAGAACAGGGCTGCGGCTGCGCTCCTAGGCCATGGATGGAGTGCTGGTCTCCGGAGCCCCCTAACTCTTTGGGACCTTGCACAGGGTACACGGCATCTCGGGGCCTTGTTTCTTTGTCTGTAACTAGACCCGAAAGAGCAGTTTGTCTGTGGAGCCGTGAGGAGTTCAGGGACTCGCCGGTGCTACACGCGGTCCTGTGCTGTACACATGCGTGGGTTGCAAGAGCGCAGGACGTCATGTGGCCACCTTGGTCATTTTCCAGCAGGAAGCTTCGGGCAAGACGGATGTCCTGCAGGCACCTGCTGTGTGCAGGTCACCAGAGCCCTCCCGTGCCTCTTGTGACAGCCCTGGGGTGGCACTGCCACCCCACTTTGCAACCCAGAAGTAGGGCCCGGTAGGCCACCAAGGCAGCCCCAGGCCCAGCAGCAGGGCAGCCAGAGCACTGCTATTTGCTCACCTTGAACACTTCCTGAAGGGTGCATTCCAAGGTGCTATCTCCCAGTTTATCTAGCCCCATATTGTTCTAAGGTTTCGACAGCTATGCGATATTCCAAAGTCAACAAAAAGTGACATTTTCATGTTAGGGACCACAGGGCAAGTGGGGACAGGCAATGGGGCGGGAGGCCTGAACAGGAAGAAGCCCCAGGGTCCCCTTCCCTCAAGAGCTTGGGGAGGAGCTACCTGCCCTTGAGCTGCCTTGAACCCCAAGAAGGGGGCTGCGGACAGTGCTGGAAACGTCAGAGACCAACAGGGAAAAGGTACTCGAGGAAGATAGGCTAGCGTGAAATGCGCTTGAGAGGTTTCCTTCTAAGTTTGTTAAAATAATAGAAAAGTTTTCATGCTTAAAGGGATCAGCTTCCTTAATCTGACACATGCTTCTAATCCTTGGATGAGATGCCTCTGTTCTTAGAATGGACACAATTTCCTCCTCTGTTGACCTCAAGGCCTGGACAAGGCGCAGTGATGACGAATTCAGGAAAAACAGAAACAAAAAGGCACAGAAGACTCCAGAACGCAGCCTCAGTCCAAGGTCAGGAGCTTGTTCTCATCGTCCATAATAACACAAGCCTTCAGGAAAACATCCCATGGGAGGTGGCGGGGGACCTCCCGGGTGGCGTCTCCGTGTGGAGTCCTCCGGCAGGAAGGCGGGGCACTGCCAGGGCCCCCTTGGCCTGCGGTTGACTCTGGTAGCGATGCAGATTCACTGGTTGAGCCTGAGCTGCTGTTTCATCTTGTGAGGCGATGTTGAGAAGACCATGCCCTGCCTCTGAGTGTGGCAGCTGAGGGCTCTCAGCGTTGACACGTTTCCCCAGACACCCAGGGAACAGGGGCTTTGCCGGGAAAAGCTTGACCCACAAAAGTTAAGAAGTCTTTCTAAGAACACTTAGCGTGCTATGTTCCTTCTTAAAGGATTTGGATTCTGGCAGGTTCGGGGAAAAGTAAACCCAGTCGACCAACAATTAATTGCTGAGTACCTACTGCTTTCCAAGCAGAGACAAATGAAGGAAAACATGGCCTGTCTTGTGGAAAAGTTTGTAATTGGTTGTAATACGGTGTGGTAAATCCTATCGACACACACAAGAACATCAGGATGAAGGAATTAGCCCACTAATTCTTCAGTGGGTCTGAAAGACTTAGGAGGCCAAAGAAAACCGCCAAGAGGCGCCTTGGGCTGGAATTTTCCAGTAAATCGATGATCAGGTTAGCGTTTGTTTGCACGTTGCTGCCCCTGATTCTCCTGAGAGTGAGGAAACTAGCTGGGAGGCCCCCAGTGTTGCCGCCAGAAGCCTGCCTGCTATTCTTAGCATGCAAACTACGCCTGGTGGGAAAAGAGCAGAAATGCTAAAGCTTAAGGGCAGATTGAGCTATTAAAAAAAGAAGAAAAAGAAGCATTTTCCTCAGAATTTAGACAAATTTGAAATTTTCAACATAAAGGAAGCAGAGTATTTTTTTTTTTTTTTTCAGGATCGGGGCTCAAACTCACAACCTT
Organism: Myocastor coypus; assembly: GCA_004027025.1. Classification (NCBI taxonomy): domain Eukaryota; kingdom Metazoa; phylum Chordata; class Mammalia; order Rodentia; family Myocastoridae; genus Myocastor; species Myocastor coypus. Next base: position 14,636 of record PVJA010021692.1, read on the forward strand.
GCACTTGCCAGGCAGGCACTTGTGTCACGGAGCTATCTCACCAGCACCAAGAAGCAGAATTTAAAAAGAAAAAATACAGCACTTTCCCACAAACCGGAACGGCTGTTGCTTCGCAGAGACGCCGTAGAAAGGTTTGGCCAGTTCCACTCTACCCTGCCTTGGTCTCTATTCTGTCTGAAGAAATATTATCATCCCTGCAAGAATAGCATAGGTCAGCTTTTCCCGTTGCCAGGACCGAACCCCCAACACCAAGGGCTCAGAGGGGAGGCTCATCTGGCCTGTGACTGGGGACTCTATCAGCGATCCGCTCACACCAAGGCAGAAGTAGCATGATGGAGTCACACAGAAGAGCAAAGCTGGTCAGACCAGGAACAGAACAGGGGTCAGTGCCTCAGAGGAAGGAGCCAGGGACCGCCGGGGGTCCCAACGCCAACCCTCCCAGAGGGCACAGGAGCGTGCATCACTAAGGCCCTGCCTGACTCTAAGCCAACCAAGCTGACAATCCACCTAACCTGTCACAAGCAGGGTCCTGCCAGAGCCCACGGGACTGGGGGGAGATGAGGGCTGTCTCTGCACACCTCAACCTGGCGGCCACCTTTTGTCCAGAGCTCCACCCCCCACCCCAGGCAGACACACGAGTCAAGGATTCCAGAGGTAGCAAGTTGACAGACAACCTCTTAGCTTGCCTGCAGTCCAAGCTGGTACCACTCCCACACACTGAAAACCCAATCCCTCCTAAATTCATCGTGTTGACCTTTAAAGACCCAGCCCATGATGCTGAGGTGACTGGCCAAAGCCAATGACTCCACAACACCGCCATGTCACTGAGGGTTAGCATTTGGAGTGCCCGAGGGTCCTCCATCTTCTGTGGCCCACCATGGCTTCTTCGTTGCCTCTCTGTCCACTCTCAAAGCACGGTCATCTGTCCCCAGGATAGGAACGGTCTTTTCCAGGGAGTCAACCATGGTTTCCCTTGTGCTATCTGACTCCTGGTCTTTACACCTCACTTGCTGCCTCTCAAATATTTAGATAATAGCCATTCTTGTTTGACCAAAGAGAGATTAAACTACAATGAAACAAGACCTTAGGAAACCTGACCTTTCCTGGTGACCTCCTGGTTACCAACTTCTCCTAGACCTTTCACAAAGGGATGATGTGTTTCCTTATCAGCTCGCCATGTGTGGCCTACTGAAAGGACAGTCAGCTATTGTCTGAGAATCCAGGGCTCTTCCTCAGGCTATAGCCCAAAGTCAACTGCTTAAAGGACAGATGCCACCAAGATGGCGGCCATGGCAGCTCCCAGGGCAACTGTGTGCACCTGCTGGTGTTCCTGGGGCAACCTCTGTGGAGCTGTGTTTGCTTTTGCTCCTGTCCCGTGTGTCAGATCACCAGCTTGCAGTCCTCGCCCACGCTTCCTCCCCACCATGTCTTTTCTGGCAAGGGCAGCACCCGAGGAGCAGACAGCTATGAACCAGTGGCTTGCGAAGGCACCTCCAGTCCTCCTATGCCCGAAAACAGTGAACCCAGGGTGAGAACCCAGGGCCAGCTGCCAACCAGGAAGTCTCTTCAGAACCAGCTCATGTGACAGGGGCTGAGAAGGGCCCAAACCCGAGAACAAACTGGGATCATGGGGACCAAAATGAAAATTCTCTGCAGAGCTTGGCAGCCCATGACTATGGCTAGGGCTGTGATTCATGCAGTAATTAGAACTAGGGGAGTGTGGTAGGACAGAGAGCCTGGCTCCAACCGGTACAGATGGGGACCCAAAGAACAATGAGGTGGTCAGTGGTGAGCAATTAGGCTGTGACTCTGGGTTCCCACCCCCGCACCAGCCCTTTGAACCCATCCAAGCCTTAGCTCGCCAGCTTCCCTGATGTCAAATAGGGACAACAGCCCGGCCAGGCTGTTCAAGGGTTCTGAGGAGCAGAGTAGCGAGGTACTTCTGCTCCCACACACAGGGCTGGGTCCATGTCCGAGAGTGCTGGCCCCTGAGCTACAGACACCGTGGCACGTGCTGCTGTGGTCACACAGACTGGCCCTGGGAGAGGAGCTAGCACTCAGCCCCACTGAAAGGAGGGGTGAGGAGGCTGGGGAGCTGGGAACACGGCCTGTCTTGGTCTTGTTCAACCTGGAAATGGGCGCAAAGCAAGCCATGGCAGTGGGGTGAAAGAACAATTCTGACAAAAACCCAGTAGTTTCTGTGCCATTGCAGAGATGTCATTGGTTTTTAGAGTCCAGCAAAAGGCCGTGGGGATGGGAAGGCATCAAACACGTACAGTAGTTTGACATCTGATAAAGGACATGCTCCATTGTCAATGGAGGGCAGTAATCTAGACAGCGAGTTTGAACACCTGTTTATATTTCTCTCTCTCTCTAATCAAAAATCTTCATTACAACCATGAGGATTATAGCCCTCCCTTCACAGGCTCTGGTCTAAAACCAGGATTCTTTACCTGGGGCCTACACATTCCTGGGTGGTTTCTGAGAAAATTTGGGGGTATTCGTGACTCACTCAGAATTGCATGAGGATTTTTATAAATTTATTTGCTTGGTCTTTCTCTGGGTAGGAAAAGGAAGTGAACTCAGAACTCATATCAGACCTTCTGTGTGATCTGTGATCAGCACTGCAAGGTCCCCACTGTCTAAGGATGCACAGACTTCATCAATAAAAGAATGGCCTGGATGTGAGGACTGCGCGTGCCTAACATGCTGTGAGACCAAACAGTAACACACAACTAGAGCATAGTGGTGGAAATGGAAGTTGCCAGAATGTTTTCTTTTTTTTTTTCCCAAAGCCGAGCTATAGAATGTAGTTGTTATGTGACTGTGCACAAATTATGACTAAGCCCGTTGTGTTGGTCAGCTGCTGCCACATAACAAGTCATTCCAAACCTCAGTGACTTAAAATTAGCCCACAGTGTCTGGACCAACTGAGACTGTGTTGGGATACTATCTGTCATCCTGACCTAAACGCATCCCATCCACTTCCGGGGACCAGAGGGACACCCACACACCTTCTTCCCTAGGTGACACAGGAGAGCCACTAGAACTCTGCACAGTCCCTAGCCCCAAGCTGCAAACTGGCCCCTGGCCCCTTGTGTTTCTCATAGCTGAATGCAGTACCAGAGGAGAAAGAGGCCGACAGTGTGGCCAGGGTGCGGCTCAGTGATGGAGAGCCTGTCTGGGGCGCATGTGGTCTTGGGTTTGATCCCCAGCACTAAAAAAGAACAAATCTGCAAGGTTCAAAATGTGTCACCCTAAAAGCAGCCCCATGGCATTTGAGAAAACCCCAGAAGCAGGAAGACCTCTCTCACCCGTCGTGTAAAACATATGAAACACACTTCTCTGCTTTGCTCCTACTCATCTGTCTTTTGGTGTGGGAGCCTCAGCTAAGAGCCTACTTCTGAGTAGATGCTTTTCTCCCTGACAACATCCTGCCTTTTTGTGGAAAAAGTGGCAGAGTTCGGTGTCAAAGGCAGATGGTGCAGTGAGGAGAGAATTCGAGAGGTAAAATTTCTCATTCTGTTCACCAGGGCTTCCTGTTAGGAGGAAGTGAGCTGCAGGCCCGCAAGTGAGGCTTCCCCTGGGCTCACGGTGCCCTCCCATCGGTCACCTCGGTACCTCCTGTTAAACTTGTGGGACATGGCACCCTCATAGGACCGTGAGCCCTGCCATGACCATGCATGCAAAGGATCCAGGTCACAGGTCCTTAGGACAATCTGATGCCTAATGACTGAGGAGAGCTGAGGCAGGGATGCTAGCCCTGGCGAGCGACTGCAAATGCAGCTGAGCATAACAGTGGGATCAGTCTGCACAGAGGCAGTAAGAAATCCACTGTGTGCAGACTCAGATCGAAACCCAGCGGGTGTGTGGCAAGTGACAGTCAAGCTATACGTCATGGCGAGTTTGGAGTGACAAGTGAAGCAGGGAACCTCAGCCGTGCAGCTGCATCGGTTGGACAGCACACATCAGAATCCGGCCCCGCATAAACCATGGGCTCATGATAATAGGTGGGTCATGTTCCCCAAGTCCGATTTCTAAAACATGATGAATGGCTGTCCAATGAGGACATGAAAGGCTTCAAAATTGCTCCCCCAGGGGCCCGGCGGGATGGCTCAGTGGTCTAATGCCCTGCTTGGGAAAGCTTGGGCAGCTTCAGGGACCGTGGTTCGATCCCCAGCAGCACATGTTACCCTCAGGGCGGGCTGAGCCAGCCATAAAAATGGGTGAATAAACAAAGGTTCTGAAACAAGAAATAAATAAATAAATAAATAAAATAAATTGCTCCCCCACATGGAGATCAAACATTGGAGCTGAGAGAGAGAGAGAGAGAGAGCTTGAAGCAATTATGGATCCCACAACGTCACCAGCTATGCCTGCATAGAGACTTATTCTTAGGGTATAACTGCACTGCTAAAGCTAAGAAGTCCTTTCCCATGAGTGAAGCGTTGATTCTGTCTGCTGCTTGGACACTTGGAATTAATTTCTAGAGAAAGCAGGGGATAAGAAGGTGGCATGCCCACACCATAACTAGATGAACCGGTGAAACAGCAGAGGACACTGAGGTGTAATTGTTAGCGAGGATTAATGAGTCAGCAGGGCACAGAATCCAGTTTGACAAGTCTGCTCAGGCTGGCTGCGTGGAAAGCGTGCTCGGTTTTGCTCAGCGTGGGTACCGAGGATGTGCACAAGAGCACGTTACACGCACTTTTGTTGCAAACCAACATCGCTATTGCGGAGCCGCTCGCGGCTGTCGGTCACTACAAATCAAGAAAACGGAATTGGTCGCTACGTCAGCACGGGCACAGACTGCGCATGCGCCGACTGGGACCGGACTCCGGCTTCCGCACGCAGGTTGGAGCAGCTGCTTCCGTGTGTGCGTTCACACGCCGTGGTCTCCACAGAAGAATGCTGGCCCACCAGAAAATGTCACATGAACTTAAGGCTTTTCAGGATGTGATTAAGATCGTCATCCCTAGGAACGTCCACGCTCCTGAGTCCCACCAGTGCGCGCGGCTCTGAGGAGAGAGGTGCAGCGCTTGCGCTGTTCTGCTGTCGCGGAAGGCAGGCGGCTTCCGAAAGGTGGATCCCTGGCCAGTGTTTAGTGCTCAGAGCTTCTCCAGAGACGCCTTTTGGAGGAAAAGACACCCCTGGCAGTGCGTTTCAGTGACACAGAATTGCTCCTGGGACATTCACCCTGTCGGTTCAGGGGACCGCGACAGCCGTGTGCCAGCTGGCAGACGAAGTGGCAGCCCTCAAAGCCAAAGCTTTGAGTTCCGGGCGCAGCAAGCAAGCGCTGGGATTTCAGCTTTCTGGGACCACGGGTGAAGATGGCAAGAAGCCGAGCCAGTGCCTTTGCTCTCCGGAGGCGACACACAACCCAGGGAGGACAATGGCGACCACGACGCCAGCCACCTGGAGACAGTACGAGCCGTTCCTGGACCCTGCGGAGTCTCCGTGGGGCAGAGCCGCTCTTTCACACTGTGCCCTGAGACACAAGTGCACAGAGCTGAAGGAGCAGGTGGTCTGCCACAGAGCGGCGCCCGCATCCCCGTAGCCGTCCTCTCCTTCAGCTGGAGTGGAACGGCCCTGGCCCCAGGCCCCAAACAGCACCCGTGCCCCTCTCGCCCACTCCCACTCCCACCACAGCCCAGAGGGCAGGGAAGCCTGACAGGGAGGATGGGGGGCCTCCTGGCTGTCAGCCAGCCCTCTCGGGCACCCCAAGAGTCGTGGATAGCCAAGGCTGGAAGCCTCAGTTTCCCCATCTGCACAGTGGGGTAACATAGCACACCTCCTGGGCGGGTGCTGAGGCCAGCCTAGGGGATGCTGACACGCCTCCTCTGTGCCCCCAAGGCGAAAGCCTCCCCACCAAGGGTGTCCGAGGGTTCACAGCCTTACCACACATCGGCCTGCAGTTGCCCAGCATGGTGAGTGAAACTCTCTGGCATGCCTGGGAATCGTGCTCGCTCCTTTATGACTTTTAGGGTACAACTGGGGCTTCTTCATGTCCCACCCATCCTCTAAATGTTCCTTAAACTAATATCCGAGATGTAAGGCCCGTACTGGGCTAAATCAACCTCACTTTTAAAAGTGACCAGAGGTAGAGCCCTAATTTGTTATTATCATTAATTATTATTATCATACTCGTAAAGTGCAAACCGCTAGTTCATAAAAGCGACCCTGGCTCCCTCATGAAATTAATAGTGTCGTGGCATGTCTGTCCTGCAGGAATGGGACACAGCCCGGCCGCAACCAGCTGACTGGTGGACTGTGCCCTGCTGTCCACAGACCACCGAGGCTCTCCCAGCACCTGAGCCCAGCCGGGCTTGAGGGTCACATGCACACCTGCTTCGGGCACCTAGGCACAAGTGCTAATGGCCACAGAGGTGCTCTTCCGGGCTCTCTGAGGGTCGCCCACCAGAGAGCCCAGCATGTCCCGTGGAGCTGTGGAACGTCCTGTCGCCGTGGTGCTCTGCCAGCCTGTCCCTGGCATGCAGGAATGCTTCCCCCGCTGCCATCCTCAGTGCAGCGTGCCCCTCGGTGTGCTAGAGTACACCAGCAGCCACAGTCCTGAGCCCAGCAGGTCCACGGGGCTCTGGAACATCCTGTCAGCCATGGTGCTCAACTCAGCTTATCTCTGTGATGCTGTGTTCTGCCATAGCCTAACAGCTAGCCCTAAGCCTAGCATATCCCTAGGGTTCTGGAATGTTCCAACCAAGCCAGTCCTAAGCCTAGCATATCCCTAGGGTTCTGGAATGTTCCAACCATACTGGCCCTCAGACAGCATGTTCCTTGAAGTTCTGGAATGCTTTGTCAGCCATAGCCCTCCCCCCAGCCTGTGCTCTGGTGTTCTAGAATGTTCTGTCAGCTCCAACGTGACAAGAACTAAGTCCTTCACGCAGTCAGTCTTGTATCACAGATATAGTCCAAGGTCACAGAAGAGAAGTCCGCTGCTTGGGGACTTCCTTCACACTCAGAGACTAGGGTGTCACCCTGCGGGGCCTGGGAGGCCATTTCTAAAGTCTCTAGGCACAAGTTTCTGGGGACAAATGTGAGTGTGGAGTGAAAATGGCCTGTGCCTTGTGGCTGACGCTGACAGGACATCCTAACCCCTGGCTGGCCTCCTTTCTGGCCTGGAAGCTCCCTGCCGTGTTCCTAAGGATGAAAGTGGAGCAGGGCTGCGTGCAGACTGGAAAGCCCTCCTGCCCCATCAGAGACCCTGGCCCCAGAGGACCGCGCCTCCCTTCTTTGTGAGGGCAGGGGACAGAGAAGAAGCTGACGAGACTGGGTTTCCAGTGTCTTCATTGTATACATCTGTGGAGTTCATACACAACCGTACTGTGAGCGATCACGCCCGGGTAGCCGACACCTCCCCGCTGGAGCATCTTTATGTTTTTAGAGTAGCGCATCATAGCCATCCCTCTGTGTGTGGTGTGGGGTGACGTCTCAGGATGCGCGCGTGACATGGGCTGACAAAGGCGGCTTGCTGCAGACCTGGCACTCGCTGCTTCCCCCGATACCTGGGCCGTGGTGGCCCCGCCCCTTCCCCCCACCCAGACACTGGCTGCACCCAGCTGCAGCACCTGTCTCTCAGGCTGTGGCAGGAAGGCCCTGCACTGGCCCTGGACAAAATCAGAAGAAGAAAAGTGAGAAAAGAAGGCCTGGTGGTCTCAGGCTATCTGCTGTCCCCTCCCAGCCACAGGACATGGCCAGCCCCTGCAAGGCCAGCACAGCCAAAGTGAGACCCACAGACAAGAAGTCGCTTTGCCTGAGACTCCTGGAGCAGAAATAACCTGGGCAGGTGCAGGGGGGGTGGCCTGCAGGGCACCCAAGCACACGGGCATGGAAAAGCTTAGGAGGCGTCA
>PVJA010021692.1:27500-35237 GCA_004027025.1 Myocastor coypus
GAAGCAGGCTCTTCAGTCCGAGCAGCAGGGTTTCTGTGACCCAGGCAGGCCTGGATCTCATAGGTAGCCCAGGCTGACCCCATAGTAGTGATCCTCCTGCCTCAGCCTCGAGAGCTGGGATTGCAGGCGTGCTCATTTTGGTTAAAATAAACCAAGCGCAGCCCGTGCAAGGGCCGCACTCCTTCTTGGGTACTTCGTTAAGGCAGGCTACTGCAACACACGAGTCACGGAGAGCTATTTAGTACTTTTTCATAGGTAAAGCCCCTGACCTTTAAGAAAGTATAAGGGAAAACACTATCTAACCCTCTCGTTTCTTTAAAGAACTGGTTGGGGTTTTTTTTCTTTTTTTCTTAATAAGTCTCAGAAAGAAAGAGTCAGTACTGATATACAGGTTTCTTGAGCTGAAAGGTAGATGGAAACAGACAATAGACACTCATTACATTTCTAAGCAAAGAGGTAGAAAGGCAAAATCTTTGGAGAAGGCACACGTTTGTCCACAGAAGCTAGGGATGCTATTCTCCAAAAAGTGAAGGGGAAAGAAAAGTGCAGGGGAAAAGAAGTTAAGGGGAGTATCACACAGCAGACGAAATAACTGCATTTTGTTAGAATAGAAATTGACTGTGTTAAAGCTCCATATTCCACGAGTGCATCTGCACAGCCGATCCAGGACAGGCGCTCCTTTGTTCTATCCATTTATGCAGTACTTTTCATGGGTTGGTGGCAGGATGTCACAGACCAAGGCCAGGAAAGTGTCCCTGACCTTGTCGCTGTTCTGCCGGAAGCAGGTCAGCAGGACGGCGCCTCCTCCTGGGTCTCCCCCTCCACTGCACTGCTGCAGCCGCCGCGGGCTCCTAGGGCCGCAGCTCCCTCCTTGGCCTGCTTCAGCCAGCTGCCACTGCATCCACACACGGAGACAGCACCCAGCAGGGCATTCTTCTAAAGGTCCTCGAAGTCACCCAGGGTTTCTCCCCTCAAGGTGCACATGCATATTCACCCAACACAGCAATTTTGAAGGACAATTCTATTATAGCATTTTTGGGGTGTGTTGAGGGGAACAACTGAAAAAAAAGCCCCGCAGTCGGGCATGCATGAAAGACACAAACTGCATCTCACCCCGAAGTCGCAGGACAAACACACGGGTGTTGCTTTGGAGGTGGATGTGGGTGCCCCAGAAATGCCCTTCCAGAGAAGCCTGAGGGTCCTGGATGCTTGTGCTCTGTGTGCTCATCTGCGCTGTGAGCTTTCCGTCACTTTCTTGTCCAGGGCTGTACGTGGATCTCCTGCCAGGGCCCAGCCTCTCCTGGCCATGGTGGCTTCCGTGTGGCCGCTGGGCCGCACATGGGAGCAGCCCACGTTTCCCATTCCCGGGCTGACAATTACCTGCAGCTTTTATGGGCATGGCTATTTATTCTCCAATCAGAGGCATTGAGTAGGGATCTCTGCCGTAAACTGGTAGCTCAGGCAACTTGGAAGCGTCCAGTGTGCATTTTTTGTACGGAAGATTTAGGAGGGCGGCTCCCTGGCTGTTTTATGGGCTTCTTTTACATATGTATGGCTGGAGACTGGGCTGCCAGGACAACCACCCCAGGCCGGGAACTCAGAACCTGGGGACCCTGCAGCTAGCTCAAGCTGGGGTCCCTCGCCCCCACCACAGCCAGGGTCCCGGAGACCCCTCACAGGGACCCGAAGTCCTCTGAGCTGCAGACCTGGGAAATGGGCTGGAAGGGCTGCGAGCTCCCGTTACGGATGGTGTAAGGAATAAATACAGAAGCACTCCCAAAGTGCTGAGCTCAGTCCCTGAGTGCAGTAAGCACCAAGCCCAGCAATTTTCTTTCCCCCCTTCGGGACCCGGGTTCAAACTCACGACCTTGCACTTGCCGGGCAGGCACTTGTGCCACGGAGCTATCTCCCCAGTCCCCTGAGCCCAGTAATTTATGATCCCTTCCCCAGCCCCCTCTCGTGCCCAGTCCTCTCACCCTAGGTGTGCTAATGAATCTTGCCCCTGGTCAGGAACCCCAGCACCTATAGCCCACCTCGCAGTCCCTTCCCTCACCCCAAATCTCCTAGACACAGAGCTCCAAACACACCCGGGGCCGATAAGCAGTCCCCAGCATGGCCCTCTGCTCCCTGCGGCCCTGGTGCAGGATGAGCTGGCTGTGCAGTGCGTAAATGTCAACATGGCTCCTCCTCCTGAGGGGCCGAGCACAGATGTTTTCGGACCCGGCCGCCAAGACAGAGCACATTGTGTGCGGGCCCCACACAAAGGCCGCTGGCCCCGCAACCCCTCTTTACGCATTGATTTATTAGGCCAGGGATGAATGAAAACGTAATTAATATTGCTGAAGCATTAGAGTCTATTTAATTTAAATGCCACTGAATATTTCACTTGCAGCCGGGGGTGACAATGTGCTCCAGGCTGGCTGGTGAAAGCCGGGGCCATCTGTTACCGGTGAGGAGAGGGACCCGGCCGCAGAAGCTCTGTGGACATTCCAGAGGTCTGGCCATCACTCAATGTGAGGGCAGCGCACTGCCTTCCTGTGCCGGCAGGAACCCCAGCCCTGACCCCTTCCCAGAGGACGCAGGAAGCCAAGGGACCTGTACAGCGTGAGACCTCCTGGGAGCCTGGAAGTGGCAGGAGGGCGGGGAGGAAAGGCCAACGTGTTGAGGAGCAGGCTGACCAGCCAGAGTGTGCTGACTGACCAAGCAGTCATAGGCCGCTAGCAAGCAGGAGGGTGCATGCCTGTCGTTCCAACACTCGGGAGGCTGGGGCAGGAGGATCACCACGATGAGCCTGAGCCACCTCAGGAGATAATGACGCGGCATCCAGCTTCCCAGTGGAGGACGGCGCAGGCTGCGCTGCTGGCCCATCGCCACATGTGTGCACACAGAAGGGCGTCAAACACAGCTGTGTGCTTTGTGCGGGGTGGGGGATCACAGTTTCCGGTTCCTGGCTGTGCGCGGAAGTCTCCAGCAGCCGGCTGTGGGACCGGCCCTGGGTCTCTGCTCACAGGAGCGGCAGGAAGGGCTGTCCTCTGTGGGCCTCCTAGCTGGGACTGCTTCTTCCCTGGCCTTTCTCTCACACTGACTCCGTCCAGGGCCTTGCAGGGCTCACACCCTGCAGGCCAGTTAGCCAAGGAGCAGCAAAGGGAAGCAGAGGCAGGGCCTGATGCAAGCCACTGCGCCTCCCTCCCTCGGAGAGCGGAGAGCAGAGAGCGGAGTGAGCGCCTGCCCGCGTGGCCCAGCCCTTGTCCCAGCTCACGCCAGCTCCAGGTCCCACCTGTGTCCTCCTGGAGAGCCCACAGCAGTCCCCACCACGGGAACAGGGGATGAGGAGGGCGGAGCTCGAGGACCCCCTCCCCCCCGCCCCCTCACGGCAGGTCTCCTCTGTGTCTTGCGCAGGGCCTGTGGTCACCTTCCCTGTGCCTTAGGAAGGACCTCATCTTGGGACTCTCAGAATTCTTGGCCGCAGAGTCTGTCAGGACTCCATGCCCCCCTCACAGGGGGCAGGGTGGTAGCACCTCAGCCAGACTCAAGCAAGCCTGCCCGTGGGAGAACTTCGCACAGGAAAAAGTACCACCCGGAGGAGGCTGTGGAGGTGCACGCCTGTAATCGCAGCACTCGGGAGGCTGAAGCAGAAGGCTCAGCGCAAGTTCACAGCTATGCCTGGACTACAGAGGGAGATCTTGTCTCATAAAGAAAATGTGGGATTCTGGCTGCGCAGGCTGGGATGGGATTCCCATGGGAACCTGGGTCCCAAGCCCAGGAAACAAAGCAGTGATCCTCCGGGAGTTGGGTGCTTCCTGGTTCAAATCTCAGCCCTGTCACATCCCGACTTCATGGCTCACGTGCCTGAGCTGAGCTTTAGTTATCCTACCCAGGAAATGGGACTGATGAGTTTCGAAGGCAGCAGGGTTGGCCGGCAAGAAGGCAGGTGTCTAAGCACAGCAGTCTCTACCTTGTCCACCTCCCTGAAGGGACAGAAAGAGTTTGCTGGACAGGAAATGGGGCTGAAGAACTCATTCCCGGCCCCACCCATCTGCTTGCTCCACACCCCTTGATCTCGGGGTCCACAATGCCCAGACACACCAGGAAGCTCTCCCTGCCTCTGCGTCCGCTGCACTGCCTCTAGGAACGTTCTCGGCTCAGCCACCTCTAATTGTCCTCTGTCCTCCTGCCTCCCGGAGACAGGACTGCCTGGACTGCCCTCTCCCTGGATGTTATGACCAAAAACAGGCTCAATGTTTAAACTTTTTAATTAATTCATTGCAATAGAAATGAATCCCCTCCAAGTGCCCCACGATCACCCTGCTCCCCTGAGCTCAGCTCGTCCCGCTGGGGTGCCCTTTCCTGACTCTTCAGCTGCGCCATCCTGGCTTCCTGCCCGTAAAAAAGGAACAAGGTCGCCCCGCTCCTTCGCTGCTTCTTCCTCCCTTCCTAATTTTCTGTACCGTGTTTCGAAGGACACAAAACAATCACAGGATTTTTCTCTGAAGAAAGAAAGAACAGACCTCAGTGGTTGTGTGACATGTGGGACACAGGACCAGGCTCTGTCCCTGGGAGGCCACCTGCGAAGACCTCAGACAAAGCCGTTGCCACCAAGGGAGACTGTATGCACTGCTGTCCACTCCTTCAAGAGTGCAGAGCGGGGCCCACGCATCCTGAGGGCAGGCTGCCTGGCTCCCAGGGGCCAGCATCCAGGACTTGCCCTTAAGGTCACCGGCAGTCTGGCTCCTCCACCAGTGCGTGAACCCCGGAGAGCAGCATCTGGTGTAATCCCAGCCCCAGTGTTGGGGTGCATTGCTGCATGGTGGGCAGGTACAAGAGGATGCATTTATTACAGGAAGTGACCTGCTGCCTCGCAAGCCCCTGGCAGCAGCCCCTTCGCCCTGTGCCGCTTTCCGCAGCATCTCTGAAGTCCTCTCTCCTAAGGGTCTCTCCCAGTGAGGCTGCCGCCCAGGGACCTCTTACAAAGGCAGCCCACAAGCTCACAGGAACACAACACTGCGTCCTCACCCACCTTAGTCATGGGCTCTGGCACTGTGTGACTTCCTGTTCTTCAAAATGACCAGGAAAGGTCAACTCCTTTTTTTCTTTTTAATTTATTCTTATTTTTTTTACTTAAATTTTTTAAAGAATTGTTTATTTTATTCTTTTTCTCTTGTTTCAGAACTTTTGTTTGTTTGTTTATTTATTTTTAATGGCTGGCTCAGCCTGCCCTGAGGGCAGGGCTGGCGCAGCATGTGGTGCCAGGGATCGAACCACGGTCCCTGCAGCTGCCTGGAGGCCCTTTAGACCACTGAGCCATCCTGCCGGGCCCCATTTCTTTTTAATTTAAATATTTGGTACAGGGTCTCTCTGTGCAGCTCAGACCCATGGTGATCCTCCTGTTTTCAGCCTCCCCAACACGGGGATCACAGGTGTGGCCACCACGCCCGGACCCGGACTCGGCTGCCTGCCCCTTCCCTGTGGTGAGACCCCACAGGAAATGCACCTAGGCCACCACAGTCACAGATGGCTGCTTGCCCTGCTGGGGCCGGGACCCAGGCCACGCCCACCAGGAAAGCGCCCTACCGCTCTGGGAAACCCCTACCCTTTAAGTTTTCATTCTGAGACAGGACCTCTCTCTGTGGCCCAGGCTGGCCTGGAACTTGCCATCCTCCTGCCCCAATCTCCTGAGCGGCTGCCGTGACAGGCATGGGTCACCACCACAAGTCTCTCCAGCTGTCTGTGACCCACGAGGGCCGCAGCTCTAGGGCACAGCGCCTGGAGTGGAGCCGGAGCCCACCCGAGCCATCCATGCGGGCTCTGTGAGCCGCTGCAGCTGGGGAATTCCGGTGTCCGGGTCCTCTGGTGTCCACAGGAGGATTGGGGTCACCCAGGTAAACAAGGTACGGACCCCGCTGGGAGCAGCCCGGCCGAGCCTCCTGCCTGTTAGGCCAGGCGTCCCCTTCAGCCTCTGCGCCGGGCATAAGAGAGGCTTTGGCACCAGCTTGGGCCTCGAGTCCCCAGACACCGGGGTGACGAGCAGGGTATCTAGAAGGTGACTCCTAAGCCATTGGGTGCAGGGCGATGGGTAGGTGGGTGGCTCAGAGCTGTTCTTCAGCTAGGCTAGGCGCAGGGGTAGAGAGGCGGCGGGGCCTGGGAAGCGAGGCTCTCCCGTGGTCAGACTCCGCCATCTGCCGCAGGTTCTGCCGCTCGCAGTGGACACCAGGAGGCGCCTGTGCATTGCGGTCGGGACTCTGCGACCTGCGATCCAGGGACAGGGAGGCACCGAAATCCCGGGCTGACGGGCGGGGGAGGGGCGGAGGGACCCAGGCCGGGCCGTCGTCGTCTTCCAGTTTAAACAGTGAGCACTTTCTCTGTGTTAATTTTTTACCATCTTTTTTTTTTCTAAGTTTGCAGTACAGAAGGATCGCGTTCATGGGGGTGGGGGCGGGGAGTAGCGCAGGCACAGAAAAGATCCCCCTACTTTCTAGTGGCCTACCCATGGTCCCTTCCCACTTGCAAAGATCTATTTCCCAGCTCCTGTTACCCAGCTTTTATTCTGCTCTTTAATATCCTTACGCTTTGGGTTTCTCACAGACAGGAAGCCCTGTGATCACCGAGCTCGTGTGCCCGGCGATCTCCAGGGTACGGTGGCCTGTGCATCTGCTTTCCCACACGTGGCTCGACCCCACCCTTGTGTATGGCCGAGCAGTGCTCCCCTGTGCGCAACCGTGAGCTCTCCACCCACTCCCCTGGGGTGGACGTGGGCTGCCTCGGGGTTTGCTGTCACAGGGGCTTACATGTGTTCTGCCCAGGACCCCACTTGGGGCATCCTTGGAAAGCTTGTGGGGCTGTTAATGCCACCCAGAGCCGAGTGGCGTGACGTCCAGCTGTTTCCTGGGTAGCAAATAACGCTTCTGGACAGCCGGTGTGCCCAGGTGCACTCTGGGGTCTGTGGCCAGCCCTGATTTCTTTTTCTTTTGTTTTGTCTCGTTGTGTTTTATGGCTGGCTCAGCATGCCATGGGGGTGGGACTGGCACAGCATGTGGTGCCGGGGATCGAACTGCGGTCCCTGCCTAAGCTTTCCTAAGCAGGTACTTTAGAGTGCTGGGCCATCCTGCTAGGCCCCAGGCGCTGATTTTTAAGCTCCCAACTCGGACTTGGGGTGTGAGAGGAGCTGTGGGCCCTGCGGAGGCCGCAGAGATGTCAGGGGAGGGAGGCAGGGTGGGGCTCAAGGTCAATCCAGGAGGCACTTTGCGGAACAGGTGAGGCTATGCCCACACAGGTGAATCCAATTGCTTTGGCTCTGTATAATTTTATTGAAATTTCACATATTTTGAAGTCAATAACAAAATTTTAAAGTAATTTTTGACTCTAAGTAACATAAAAGTCCAACTCAACCTGTTTAAGGTGAATAACAAGTAACTTATCTTTAAAAAGCTCCAAACCTGGCCATGCCCACAGCTGGTGTGGCTCAAGCCAGTGCACACAGGAAGGGCTGTGTGTGATAAGAGATTGCCCTGGGCTACCACTGAGGAGATCCATGTCCAAGCCCACGCAAGCTCGCCATCCCCTGAACTCAGTCGGTCCCCACCCTGACAGGGCCCCTGAGGGGCCTGCCTTGAGCTGAAGCTTTCATCCTCCCCAGGGCCAGAGGCAGAGCTCATCCCTGCCAGCAGGTCACCACTGAGAAGAAGCGGGAGTGGGAGAGGAAAATAGTGGGGAGCACATGGCCGGGGGCGGGGGGGGGGG
>PVJA010021693.1:0-35233 GCA_004027025.1 Myocastor coypus
AGAAGAAAAGAGAAGAGAAAGGAAGAGAGGAGAGGAGCGCAGAGGGGAGGGGAGGGGAGCCAGGGAGACATTCAGTAGGAGAAGATGGCCTGCACTAACTTCTCTTGTGCCCACAGCAGGTAGGCCACAGCCTGTGTGGCTTCTGCACAGGCCTCCCCTCAGCCCTTGCCAGCCACCCTCTCCCTGTGTGCTCTGTGCTTGGCCTAAGGTGCACCCCCTCTACACCCTGGCTCCCTAAGTGACTTCCATGCACCCTGCAGGACCCATCTCGGGGCTCCGCTGACCTGGACACCCCTGGCGCCCCCAGCCCTTGCACCAGGACCATGGACTTGTCTGTGTGCCTGTGTACCTGGGCCCGCTGCCCTTGCCCTGAAGACCAAGGCTCCCAGGAGGCAGAGCCCTGCCTTGCTCTCCCATCTAGCACCCAGGGGCCTGGCACAGGGTGGCACTAGGACGGGAGGCCCTCATCTGGCCAGGATGTTGAGAGTGGAGACTCATCCAGATGGGGCTGTAGGCAGGCACCACACCTGGCCCCCAACTTCTGGGGCTTAGAACCACTTTGCACTGAGTAGGGTTTGAAGCTCTGGGGCGGGTGTTGCTCTATTATATTCTGGGGTGCGTGGTGCGTGGTACTGCAGACCAGCATTGCTCGCCCACTTTACTGAGGAGCAAACTGAGGCTTGAGAAAAAATAAGCAACAGTTAACAGATCTCAGGCCCTGGTGTAAAGGTATGAGAGGTTTGGCCAGGCCATTCTAGCGGGCACCAGCTTGGATGCCAGCTCCCAACTGCGCCAGCACCAGCCGGACCGGACAGTGCAGACACTGCCACTGCCCGCCAGTGGGAGCGGTGATCGCCGCGCTGTGTGGGCGCCCCCCGGATGTCCCAAGCAGCTGTCCTTCCATCCACCTGGGAGGCAGGGATTGTCCCGGTGCCTCAGTTTACAGACCAGGAGCCAGGCTGGTGTCCCCAGACCCTGCGTACCTGAGAGGGAAAGCTCCAGGCAGGGGACCGACTGGCCGCCTCGCTCTCGATGCAGGCGTAGACTTCGGTCTCCCGGCGCTGCAGGGCCTGCCGGAGACAGGATGCCCAGGCCAGGGCAGGTCATGGAGGGTCTGTCACCCTCCCTTCCTGTCCCATCCCTGCTGCCATCCACCCTCCTGTTTCCGAGCTCTGCCCTCCTAGGGGCAGGGGTTCCTGCCTGCTCATCCACAGCCTCTAGGAGCCTTCCTACCAAATGTCCTGGGCTCACAAAAGACCTAGGCACCTGCCGGGGACACCTCCTGCCCCTCAAGTCCTGCCAGGGGGCTCTGTAGTGTACCCCTTCCCCACCATGCCTGACATTTCCCTCCCTGGGTGCCGGTCATCCTCCAGACACTCCTCCTTGGGGATTCTAGCACACACAGCCCCACATGACCCAGATATCCTGCCATCGGTGCCCCAGTGAGCGACAAGTTCTGCCTGAGCTGGGAGCCGTCACGTTGTCAAGCCCTAACCTCTCCCTGGACTGGAAACCTCCTCAGGGAAGGGTCTGTGCCTTGTTAGTCTCTGGGTTTCGAAGCCAACAGCTGGTCCTAGCACAGTGAGAGGACACCAGAGGGACCATGGAGAGGCGACACCTCCCTCACTTGCGTGTGTCCTGGAGCCACACTGGAGAGGGAATGGGAATGGGCATATGTATTTTGCAGGTTAATGCAGGATTAAATGAGATACCAAACATAAAGTGCTTTGCACAGAGATAGGCAAACAGTAGGTGCTTAATAAGCAGCTTCTGACGATCATCAGAGAAGACAAAATGCTGCGCCCTCTCCTACCACCCCAGCTTGGACTCACCCTCCAACCCTACCAGGGTCTGGGGTAAAACCAAGCAACAGCCTAAGCAAGAGGCAGAAGCCTTTCCTTCCCATGTATGTGTCATATAGATGCCGGCTCGTTGCCAAGGAGGCGGTTTCCCTGGCAACAGTCAAGCAGGGGTTGCCAAGGCAGGCTGGAGAGACAGGTGGTGCTCAGAGGCAGGAGGAGGGTGGGGAGCAGGAGGAGAGGAGGGAAGGAGGCACCGCGAGGCAGCCGGGCATGAAAATCCATGTAATAAACCATTTGGCGCTTGGGAGACCCTCACTTCAAGGGCATCAGACACAGGGGTGGCAGGGCTCCCCTGGGGTCCTGTTCAAGAGTCTCTGAGCCAGCAAGAGGTGGGTGTTGGCAGAGAGCTTCCAGCCGCTCCCCTCCCAGAGGAGGAGCTGCACTTCCAGGGAAAGGAAACTTGTGAGCTCTCCTCCACCCATGCAGGTCTTTGTGCCCGCCCAGGGTGCTAGCTGCCCTGGCACAGGGACAAGCAGCGTGTGTCCCTCGGTCACTCGGTCTGCTCACCCGGTCCACCCTGGCCTGGACCTCCCTGCCATCTCACAGCAGCACCGAGCTGGGTGTTGGCGGTCACAGAGGGGAGCCAGGGTGAGCCCCCTTCCCTCATCCCAGCTGAAAGGCTGATCCAGAGGCCCACAGGGGCTCCCCCAGCATCCCCATGCCCAGTGCATCCGGGCTAACAGCCAGACAGGGCCAGATGCAGGGAGGGCAGCTGGGTGCTTGCGCAGAGACCGGGCAGGGGCAGCTGTGGGGCTGAGGACAGCCCGGGCCACGGCGAGCGCCACCGCTGAGCAGCTGCGGTGAGAAGCCCTGGACAAGTCCTGGCCTGCGGGCTGCAGAGCGTGCTCCAGAGCCACAGGACTGTCCCAGCCTCCCCTGGCTGTGCTGCGGAAGGGACTGCTGGCTTCTCAGGGTTGCCATGGCCAGCAACCCTGCCCTGGCTGGCTGCACTAGGCTCTGCAAAGCAGTGGCATTTGAGACTCACGTTCCCTAAGCACTCTTGCCAGCTGCTGGCCCATGGGTGACAGTGCTGACCCAACTGGTCATCAACCTGGCAACGGAGTAAAGGCAGTGCCTGGGCCATCCTCTAAGGCCCTATAAAGTCACTGCCTAGTCCTAGAGGTAGTCAGAGGGTCCCGGCATTGGGGGACACGGTGCGGAAGGAGGATCTGGGCTGTTGTTTAGAAGGGAGCAGTGCTCAGTGAAGAGCTCACCGAGCTCCGTGTCGCCATTGAATCACACTCGTGCGTTGGAAAGGCCGTTGTGCCCACTACAAGCAGTGACAGCAAGAATGGGGACACAGGTGCAGGAGGAGGCAGGGAGCAGAGCTCAGGACACTGCTCAGAGCTGCAGGCCATGGCACTGGCAGACTGCAAACCACGGCATGGCACCCCACATTTGGCACTGGTGTCCCCTCGGTCCTGCACAGGGCTCTGTGGAACCCAGGACATCCTGAAGAGTAAGGGCAGGGCTGGGTCCTGGCTGGTGGAAGTGAGAGGGGGCTCAAGATGGACAATGGCCACTTGAGCCAAGGGTGGCCACGAGGGCCACAGAGAGACTGGGGAAGGGTGAGAGAGGGGACAGCATGGCTGTCATCTGAAAAGGAAGGGCCTGTCTAAAGGCAGGAGGAACTTCTTGGACAAGGGAACCACTACAAGAGGACAGAGGTGGGCACCCTGAGCAGTGGGCACTCTAGCGTGTCCAGGAGGTGGTCCACGTGACAGTGACAGCCCAGAAGCTGTGATTGTGGGGGAGCTGGGAAGCCCTGAGGGGTCCTGAGAATCACTTCCCAGACCCAGGCACAGGGATGGGAATGAGCCAGGGGTCCTGGTGGGAATCTGATACCCCTCACGCCTGTGACTTCAGCATCCCAGGGCCTCTCAAGTCCTCTTGCCCTGGTGTGTAGGCCTGAGCCAGAGTGACTCCTCTTCAGGGGATCCCTGCTTTCTCCCTATCTGCTTTAACAGGGTTACTGTCTCTCTAGGAAGCCCTCACCCCACCACAGGGGCTGAGCAGAGGGACATGATGGCTCTGTGGCTTTGTGAGTCTCTGTGGGTCGCTCTGGCTGCTGACCGGGCCCACCCCTGAGGAGAAGGGCAGCTTCCCCAGCAAGAGATGGGGCCGGAAGCCGGATCTGTTGGGGATCCATTGCTTATGGATCCAATCTGGGCAGTGACAGAAAGAAACAAGGAGAGGGGCCCGGTGGGATGGCTCAGTGGTCTAAAGCCCCTGCTTGGGAAAGCTTGGGCGGCTGCAGGGACCGCGGTTCGATCCCCGGCACCACATGCTGCGCCAGTCCCGCCCTCAGGGCAGCCTAAACCATAAATAAATTAATAAATAAATAAAGCTTTTTTTAAAAAAAAATAAATAAACCAGGAAGGCTACTTATGCACGTGGGAAAACATTCGTGGGATGTGGAATGTGAAAAAACAGCCATGCAGCTGCAATGCTAAAAAGTAGCAGGGCTGGAGCGCAGCTCGGGGGTGAGGTATATGCTCAGCCCTGGGTGTCACCCAAAATAAATAAATCCAGTGAGGGCGTGCTGCTCTCTTCTTGTGTTTATAGAAAAAGATGGGGAGTGTAGAAGTCAGTGTTTGTAGTATTTATCCTGGAAGAAGATGAGAATATGATGATATGGGTTATGTCCATATAGAACGTTGTGCGCGAGCGCGCGCGCATGTGTGTGTGTGTGTGTGTGTGTGTGGAAAGGGGAGGGAGAGGGAAGGGGGGAGGGGGAGATTGAGATTTCCATCTAACAGCTGATAGCTGAATCCCTCACAGGCAGGGAAGAGTGGATGAGGGGAGGTACAGTCCTGAAGGAAGCAGCAGCTATGGAAATGTCCCGGCTGGGGAGCCCGAGGGCCCCTTGTGAGCTGTCCCTATCTCCTTGGAGAGACAGGGACAGACCTCAGTCCGGGGCTGCAGCACAGTGCAGACAGGCTGTGTGCTGGCGGGGTTGGGCAGTGGGGGCCCAGCCCTGTGCCCTCCCTGCCTAGCTCTGAAGACCGTGCCTGCTTGCGTGAGAGAAGCAAAGGTCCCGCTGCGTCTCTGCTGTGACTGTAAGGTGGGGGGGGGGGTGGCGGTTCCCAACCACTGAGAATCGTGGTCGGGCCACTGGTGGGACGGCGCCTGCCCTTGATTTCTTTCCGTGATTATTGAGCTGCAATATTTTTTGTGCAATAAAAACAGGAAGAAGCTGGTGTGCCAGTGGGTGTCATTTGGTCAGAGGAGGAAATTTCTTCATTCCTCACTGACCCTTGTCCTTGCTACCCAAGTTCCAACAGGGAAAGGGTATGCCAGAGATGGGGAGCAGGGAGGTCCCCATGTGCATGTGTGCCTAATGCCAGGTCCCCACACGTGGGCTCTCCTTTCACCGCTATAGAAATTCCACAGGTGGAAGTCGTTGCATTCGCTTTACAGATGAGGCAACTGAGGCTTAGGCAAAGTCCTATTGTGTACAAAGACTGTGCCAGGGAGTCAGACCCTGACTTAAGCCTCGAGGTGGCGGAGTCCAGGCCCTGGGACTCACCGTGTAGATGGATTCTGCAGCAGGCTGTATGGTTGTGTGGGCAGATCTTGGGTCCGGACTCGACTGGGCAGGGTGCTTCTTTGGAACCAGGCTTTGTTTCTGCCAGGAGAAAGGAGCCAGGGCTGTAGGGACTAGTGACACGCAGCCTGGCTTCCCTTCAGGAACCCCAGCAGGGTAAGGACAGCAGATTCGGACTGTCCATGAAGCTACACAGGAGGAATTGCTCAACACATCCTGATCCAAGACCCAAATCAAACCGCTGTGTACCGGGGCTAGAGAAAGGACGACAGTCCACAGAGGAACGGGCACGGGAAGGGCAGAGCACCTAGCTCAGGGAGGCCTTGTGTGGCACCATGCCTCGTAGCGGGTCTGGGCCTGCGCCAGGCTGGGGTCTCCTCTAGCCCTCGCCGGCCCTGGCCCGGAGTCCCCGCTTCCCCTGGCCACGGCACCTCCACCCACAGCAGCTGAGCAGTAGGTGCCTGGCACCCCCGTGGCACCCAGGGAGCAGTCTGTCACCGACATGCCTGTGTAGGCACCTCTGTCAGCCAGACAGCAGGAAACAGGGACACCATCCAGCACTGCGTGAGTGTGGTGACAGCGGTGACCATCCTTTCCTGCAGCTTCCATGCTCAAGGAAGTTGAAGCTAGGGCAGCCAGAAGGGCTGGGGAGACGGCTGGGGACGCGTGCGGGGACGTGGGAGGCGGACCGGACGTCCCCTCTCATCGCAGGCAGCAGCGGAGCAGCAAGGGCCTCCTCTCTCGGGCAGAGCTAATTAGAATCCCTGGCCGCCAGCCAAGCCCCAGCCCATTTACTCCAGGATTAGCTCTCCAGAGGTCCTCAGCCTGCGGGCAGAAGCCGGTGCCGCTGTGCCGCCGGTCACAGCATCCCAGTGCAGGGAGCACACAGCCAGGCAGGGCTCGGCTCTGTCGCTGCGTCCCTCGGCAAACCTGCAGGCAAGTCCTCAGGTCCTCTCAGTTCCCCACGCCAGGAAGTAAAGACTCAGAGAGGAGGACGAAGGACTTGGGAAGTTGCCCAGCCAGGAGGCAGCGGAAGCAGGGCTTGAACTTAGGATGCCAGCGCACAGGCAATACCCGCAGGGCAGAGAGGGAGCGCCCCTGAAACCAGGTGGGCCATGCTGCTCAGTGCTGAGCGTGGCACTGCCCATTGCTGGAGCAGGTGAGCTGTAAGCAGCAAAGCCCTGGCCTAGAACCCCGTGCTCCACACCAGGGCGCCGCTTCGGCAGCTCAGGAAGCCCGCTGAGCCTGGTTCACCCCCTGCGAAATACAAGCAATGCGAGGCCTTGTGCATCACATGCACTGGCCACCTCCGATTCAGCTTGCTGCTATCTCTGTGCATGTGTCCCTCCTGTGTGCTGGGCTCTCCCATGCCATGGGGACAGCCCATCCCTGCCCCCCAGGGGCTGCACACTGACGGGGACAACATATACCTGGGAGCCTAGGGTGGGCCAGGGCCACCTCCAGCCCTCAAGTCCGCTGTGATCTCTCCTCTGCTCCCACAGCAGGAGCCACAGAGGCGCCATGACCTGGTACCCAAGATGCCTGGAATCTGCGGTCCTTCTACAACCTCTTCATGCAACTCCCATGCTTGGGACCTCAATGAGGAAACTGAGGCCGGGAGGACTTTGGCAGCCTATCGGAGATCACAGCACCAGCAAGTGGCACAGGGGATGGGGACACAAGGCCTAACGCTGCGCTTTTAACCCTCTATGGCCTGTCACTTCTTCTCACAGATAACTTGTCCCAGCTGGTTAGCAAGTACCTTTCCCACTAGACTTCAGCTTTAATCTGCTATGTGACTTCTCGGTTCCTGGGCTCCACGTCTGAGCCTGGCGTGTAGTAGGTGCTCAGCTAACTCAAGGAATGCATGCAGTACTTTAGTAACAACTGTGAAAGGGCTGTGCAAGTACTTGTTGAGGACCTACTATGCACAGGGCCCTGTGCTAGAAGCTGGGGCCACAGCAGGGAACAACCAGAGACAGGTGTAGCACAGGAAACCGCAGGGTCTGGGTGGCAGTGAGAACTCAGGGAGCTCCAGGGATAGCACCTCTGCCCTGGGCGGTGCCATCCGCAGAACAAGCCAGAGCCAGCCAGGCAGCGAGCCGGAGCAACCTGCCCTCCACCTGTACTCCAACACAGACTCCAGCGCCTGCTGTGTGACCTTAGCCAAGTCGCAACCTCTCCGAGCCTTGCTCTCTGGAGCTGGGGTATGGCAGGGAGCTCCCAAAACGGCTATGGAGGGCCACACGTTCGAATGTGTCAGAGGGTGCTGGGCATGCTGTGGTGCCCTTCCGGGTTATTGGGCTCAAAACACAATGGTAAGGGGCTGGGGATTTGGCTCAGCGGTAGAACGGTTGCCTAGCAAGCTGGAAGCCCTGGGTTCGGTCCTCAGCACCAAAAAAAGAATAAAACCTCCTGTAAAAAACAGTTCCACCAAAAAAATCAATAAAATGAAAAAAGACCAAAAACAAACAAGGTAACAAAACACAGTGGTAAGCACGGGGTCCTGCACCCTGCGTCAGACTCTCAGGAGCCACGGACAGCCCCTGCATGAGGCCTCCCCTGGCCTGGCTTGGGTGAAGAAGGCCACATCCCTGCCATGCATGACTGTCCCATACCTTCATTTTTTTTTTTTTTTTTTTTATGGCTGGTTCAGCCTGCCCTGGGATTGGGGCTAGCACAGCATGTGGTACCGGGGATATAACCACAGTCCCTGCAGTCACCTAAGCTTTCCTAAGCAGGCGCTTTAGACCGCTGAACCATCTTGCCTTACCTTCTTCCAGAGCAGCAAAGCTGTGCCTAGCACACTCAGCACAGCCAGGAGGCCAGTGAAGCCACACAGCAGGGGCTTCTGGGAGCTCAGTGGAGGGGGTCGGTAGCCCGAGTCTAGGAGGAGACAGGAAAGCAGTGCTTAGCTCCCAAGAAAGTCGGCACCTACCTGGACCCCCAATCCCCAGACCCCATAAGCCCTATATTATCCTTCTCCCAGGACCCGCTGCACACTCTCTCCCGCAGGGCCCTGCACCCCCGCTAGAAGCCCCCTACCCCACCTCAGGTCTTCAGCCTTTTCCCCCACCAGGGATGGAGCCCACGGTGCGGCACAACTGAGGCATGTCCCCAACCTTTGTCTATTTTATTCTGAAACACTCTTGGCTCATCACCCAGGCAGGACTCAAACCATGATCCTCCTGCCTCAGCCTCCCAAGTAGCTGGGTTACAGGTTTCGCCATCACCCCCGGCTCGGGTCCTTGCTCTTCCAT
This sequence comes from Myocastor coypus, assembly GCA_004027025.1. NCBI lineage: Eukaryota > Metazoa > Chordata > Mammalia > Rodentia > Myocastoridae > Myocastor > Myocastor coypus. The sequence goes on from PVJA010021693.1 coordinate 8,670, forward strand.
TCACTTGGCTAAGCCTCCTATGTATTGTTTTTTTTGTTGTTGTTGTTTTTTTGGGGGGGGACCAGGTTTCGAACTCACGACCTTGCCCTTGCCCAGCAGGCACTTGTGCCTCGGAGCTATCTCCCCAGCCCCTTCCTCCTATGTATTGTTGACTGGCTTGAATCTCGTGGAGAAGAGCAGGAGGAAGGACCAAGGCAAGGACAAAGACTGACTGCTCCTGCCTCAGGGAGCTGGCTTCACCGAGAGCGCCCCCTGGAGGCCCCGGGGTGAGTCAAGTGATCTTCAGTCTTCCCTTCTCTCTGTTCAAATCCATGTTATTGTGGGCAGCGGTGGTGACACTATAAAGTCACAGTTTTGTACCCAGACTGACGGGAGCTTGCACCATGTGACGGGCATGTGGCCTCTTATTTTCCTGAAGCCTTCGTCCATCCATCCTGCCCCTCCTCCCTCACCACACTGGCAAGGACTTATGAAGCTGGGGTTTGCCTGGCGTGCCTGTGATCCCAGCATTCTGGGAGGCCGAGACAGGATGGTCACAAGTTAGAATCCAGCCTAGGGGCTGGGGCTGCAGCTAGGGCCGGGGCTGGGGAGATAGCTCATGGGCACAAGTGCCTGCCTGGCAAGCACAAGGGCCCAAGTTTGATCCCTGGTACTGAAGAAGAAGAAAAAAAAAAAAAAATAGCCTAGGCAACTCAGCAACTCTGCAAGACCCTATCTCAAGCTGGGCGTGGTGGCTCATGCCTGTAATCCCAGCACTCGGGAGTCTGAGGCAGGAGGATTGGTGTGAGTTTGAGACCAGCTTGGGCTACCAAAGTGAGCTCAAGGCCAGCCTGAATTGCATAATGAGACCCTGTCTCAAAAAGACAAAAAAAAAAAAAGACCCTATCTCAAAAAAAGGGATTAGGGGGAGCCGGTGAGATGGCTCAGCAGTCTAAAGCGCCTGCTTAGGCAAGCATAGGCAACTGTAAGGACTGCAGTTCAATCCCTGGCACCACATGCTGTGCCAGCCCCCACCCCTAGGGTGGGCTGAGCCAGCCATAACATAGATAGATAGATAGATAGATAGATAGATATTTTTAAAAAGAACAAATAGATTTTTTTTTCAAAAGGAGGGGTTAGGGGTGTATCTCAGTGCGAAGCCCCTGGGTTCAATCCCCAGTACCAGAAAAGAAAAGCAAAACCAAAAAATGATGTTATGGAGCACAGACCAAGTGACAGGCACACCAACATCATTCATCTGGCATCTGTGGCGCCCATGCCGGTCCTCACAGGCAGTGTCAGACATCCTCCTGAGTCCTTGACAGGCTCAAGGTCACACCAGCTGGGACCAGATTCCATCCCAGATTCCATTCCAGAGCCCCCAGCCCCTTCCAGGAGAATCACAAGTGGGGGGGGTCAGATAGGGAGCTGGCTCTGGGAGGGTGCTTGTTCTTAAATCTCAGGGTCCCCTACCTTTGAGGACATGAAGATGACTAAGCATTTGTTCCCAGAGGAACATTGCAAGTGGAGTGTTCATCTTGCGCGCTCACGTGCACACACACACACACACACACACACACACATACACACACACGCGCCCAGTCCCCTCCCCCACTGATCCAGGTCAGATGGATCAGTGCCCTCTCAGGCCACCGGCAGAGGTGTCAGGAAGTAGATCCATGACCCAGGCTCGGCCAGGTGGGGACAGCGGGTCTGCCCCCATCAGATCCTGTGCCCTGCTGGCGCTCTCACCTCTCACCAGGATGAAGGTGCCGCTGCCCCTCCTCACGGTGCCTTGCCACTGCACGTAGCAGTAGTAGGTGCCAGTGGCTGATGCATTGGGCAGCCTGGGTATGACTGAGCAGAGCAAAGAGTAGGTGTGGTTCTCTGTGCCTGGGCCAGGGTGGCAGGGTATCTGCTTCTCTGGGCTCGTCCGGCCCTGGAGATCTATGTGGAAGTAGCTGACCGTGAAGTCCTTGAGCGCTGGGGTGTATTGATAGGTGATGTTGCACCCAAAGGATGCATCTGTGTTGGCCAGGTGGACCATGATGGGGAGACCAGTGTGGCTCACCAACTGCCCTTCTGCATGAGAGGTGACAGGAGAGAGGAACAGGTCACCAGAGGCCACCTCACCGCCACCTGCCTCCAGCCTCCACACACAGGGCTCAGCCCAGGTACTCCACACCCTGCCGGGGTACCCAAGGCCAGACAAGAGCCAGTGTCCAGAGGAAAAGCCCGAAGGAATCTCAGAGAGACCAGGCCACCAGCTTCCAATCCCACGTGTCCCCGGCAGGGGCGAAATGGAGCTGCCACCACGTCCCAGGCTGGGAGAGAGCGGAGCCTGAGCTCCCAGCTCCTACTCCTGAAGAGAAGACCAAACCCTCCTGCAGGAGAAGGAAAAGGCAGAGGCAGGTGAATGGAGTAAAGGCCGGGTCTCCCCAGTGCTCTCCGGGGACTGGAGCCAGCAGACAAACCGTTCCCAGGATTCGGAATGCAGAGGGATTTTCTGCCTTCTGTGTGACCCTGGAGCCATTCCTAGAGCGGCCTTCCAGTGAGCCAAGGTGCTCCCCGTCGCCCATGTGGGCCGCAGTCTTGGACCTCAGTACCCACAGCAGAGCCAGTTCTGCAGGGGATGCCCCGCCCCGCCCCCACGCATCAGAAGCACCTGGCACCTTGAGGACACAGTTTGGAAATCTGCAAAGCAGCAGCCTCGCCTGGATGGGCCCCTGGCTGCTCCCAAAGGCTCCTAGGGGGGTGCCATTCAGATTGGGCTGGGGCCCGGGGCCAGCAGCCCCCTCACCTGACCTGGCCTGCAAAGGCCCCTGGGCTTCCTTGGTCCCTGCGTGCCCGGCCTGTCCTTCTTCAGAGGCCAAGCTGAGCAGCAGACAGTTTTAAATTGAGGTCGGCAGCAGGCAACTGAGAACACGTGGGCCACATGTCAATCAGGAAAAGATCACGTGTTTGAGACACTCAGAGGGAGCCTCAAGATTTATTTGCCCGAGAAAGTGAGGTGTGGGCCTTCTGCCCATGGTGTGGCCTGGCGCAAGGCCAGGCTGGCCTCTTCTTGGTCCCTGAAGCTCAGCTGTGACCCCGATTCCTGGAAAGGGGCCCCAGAGGAAGCCAAGCCTTCTAGGGATCGCTGACAAGAGCCTCTCGCCCCTAAGCACAGATGGGAAGGCTGCAAGGCCTTCCTTCCGGCAGAGGCAGCACCGCTGTCAGCTCAGCGCAGGACAGCTTTGCCGTAATTAACATGCAAAAGCTCACGCTGGCTATGGCCACTGAGCTGGCACCCAGGTGAGGAGCCCCCCCCCCCGTCCTGGGCTCCCCACGAAGCAAGGGGAGGAAGGGAGATGGCACTGTCCCTGCTGTCACCGGACTGTGTCATGGCATGACTGTGGCTTTGCAGCAATGCAGCATCGCTGTCGTGACACGAGGAGCCCTGGCAGTGTGGGAGGGAGCAGGGAGCACAGAGGGCCCCAGGCAGGGGGAGGGTGGCCGCCACCCGATCTCGCAGGGTCCCAGGTGGGCTGGAAGGACAAGGAGCTCCATGCTCCACCTGGGTGCCTTCGTCCCTGGGGCTCTCCACTACCTGCCGCCCTCCGTCACGCGATCAACCCCTGCATCCCTCAGACTTGGGCCAGGAGCGGCTCGGCAGCTTGCGTGGGTGCCTTCCATCTGCGGGGCTGCCAGGGGCCTGGCTCAGCCCGTTGGATCCTAACCAAAGTCCTCGCCAAGGAGCTAGCAGACACCTCTGCCCCCCAGGACCTCCCTGCTGCTCCCCGGGTACCGAAGAAGCCACTCCAGGTAGATATGCAGTCAGTGTTCTGTCTTCCTGTTTGTCCAGAAACTGTCCTGAAAATGCCCCATCTGAGGTATCTTCCTAGCAAATGACAGAATCTGCTAGTGCAGTTACACTGATCTTTGCCATTCTAGGGAACTCTATAAAAATAGACTGCCAGAGCCGGGCGTGGTGGCGCATGCCTGTAATCCCAGCACTTGGAAGGCCGAGGCAGGAGGATTGATGTGAGTTCGAGAGCAACCTGGGCTACAAAAGTGAGTTTAAGGCCAGCCTGAACTGCATAGCAAGACCCTGTCTCAAAAACACAAAAATAAATTAATTAATTTTTTTAAAAAATAGACTTCCGGGTCCCGGTGGGATAGCTCAGTGGTCTAAAGCGCTTGCTTGGGGAAGCTTGGGCGGCTTCAGGGACCGCAGTTCGATCCCCGGCACCACATGCTGCACCAGCCCTGCCCTCTGTGCGGGCTGAGCCGGCCATAAAAATGAGTGAATAAACAAACAAAGGTTCTGAAACAAGAAAAAAATAAATAAATAAAATAAAAAATTCTTTAAAAATAAATAAATAAATAGAAATAAAAAAAAAATAGACTTCCATTGTTCTCCACCTTTCTGGGATTGGCTGTTTCCAAGTCAGAAGGTTTGGCTCATGGAATGTTGCCCCTGGCTCAGCAGGACCTGCAGGTCAGAGGTTCCAGAGCCAGGGCCTCCACTCAAGGATGACACTGCTGTCTCTGAAGGATAGCAGAGGGGGAGAATCTGCCGTGCTCCACCAGAGACGTCCGCCATCTGCAGGCGGGGCAGAGCAGGATACTCCAGCCTCAGGCGGGTGTGCAGGTGGCAGCTCCCTGTTAGGTTCTCAGCAATTTAGTTCCGAGTCCACAAGTCCCTTCCCAGTGGCTTCCATAAACACATGTCAGATCACAGGGGCTCCTGATGACCCTGGTGCCAGAGGGGTACCAGGAGACAGGATAAGACACCCCAATGACAGGGCTCTGGGACATAGGGGAAGGGGAGACAGGGGAGTAGGACCAGCCAGAGACTGGAAGCTTGAAGACTCTTGGGGCCACCATCTGGCCCAGCCCTGCTGAAGCCTGGTCATGTCCTGTCTGGTCCCCCAAATCCTTCCTTGTCCCCCCAAGCTCCCATGCAACTCTGCAAGCACAGACGCCCCAGCTGGGCTGGACAGACCGCCCCCGCCTCACTGAAGATCTCAGGGGTGGCACCCCTGGACCCCTCCATTCTCTGCACCTCCAGGGACTACAAGAAGCCGGGGCTTGGCCAGAGATGGGGTGGGTGGGGAAGTCCAGGTCCCTGGCGCTGCAGGTCCGCACTCTGAGGCTGGCCCTGCCTCCGCCAGGCTTGCAGCCTTTTGCTGGTGTCTTGACTTCTCTGACCATCACGGCTTCCCCGCACTGCATGGCATGACAGTGCCACCCATACTGGGTTGTGGCAGGGCTCAGTGGGGCCAGGCAGGCAGGGTGGGCAGGTCACCTCTCCCCACGGGACCAAAAGGAAGCAGGAAAGTCAGAGATGCCAGCCCTGCCTGCCTGCCTGCGAGACAGGACCGAAGCCCAGGGGCTGCAGGACCCACAGAGGTCAGTCCCTGCCCCAGGGCCCATCCCGACTGGCCCCTGCCGGCCCCTGCTGGTCCCTCCAGTGAGTGTGGAGCTCTGTGACAGATGAGCCCAGCTCCTCTGGCTCCTCCCCTCCTGCCGGCTCTGCTCCCCTTGCTGGGAAAGACTCTACCTACCACCCACAGGTACCCACTTCCTTCCTTTTCCGGTTTTTCTCGTGACTTTGGCTGCCTGGATTGCTGTCTGGTGGCACCTGGTGGCAGATGCCCCTCTGCAGACCCTGTGCCGGCTCCCTGGGTGCCCACCCCAGCAGCTGCCCTGTGCTTGCCTGTGACCAGAACCCCGACCCAGCAAGGCCCCCTGTGCAGCCCACTCCTGCCCAGCCAGAGCTGCCTCTGCTGGCTCAGACCCCCATCCCCCACCCTCCTGCTCCCCAAGAGGCCAGTGCCCACACTCACCTTCCCCTGTGCTGCCGGCAGCGGCAGGGGCTGCCCCTGGATGAGACCCAGGAAGCACTCTGAAATCGGGTTACAGGGGCACGGGAAGCAATTTAAAAGCATGAGCATCAAGCCACTCCCAGAGGACACCATGATCTTCTGGGTTCGGTTGGATTCGTACAACTGGATCAGACGGGTTCACACTAAGACATGCATTGGGCCACTGTGTAAAAAACCCTGAAGGGCTGGCCAGATAGCTCAGAAGATTAAAGCACCTGCTTAGGCAGACTCAGAGACCAGGGCTTGATCCCAGCATACCGTGCCAGCCCTGCAGAGATGGCAGTTGAGACCGGGCGTGGTGGCATGCACCGGTAACCCCAGCACCTGGGAGATTGAAAACAGGAGGATTGCTATGACTGCAATCTGTGTAGTGGGACTGTATGGATCCTATACTAAATACATAGAAAAATAATAATAATAAGATAAAATAGGGGCCAGGGAAATAGTTCAGTAGAGTAAGAGCTTGTCTGGCAAGTGTAAGGACCTGAGTTCAATCCCTGGTCCTGCAATAAAGTAAAATAAGATAACTGTCCCACCTATTCCCCCTGCTTGGAAGGCTGCACACCCCACCCTGCCCCCCATCTTCAGGCTGTGGGGTCACCCTCTCTGTCTATAGGACTTGTGGCCCCCTCCCTGGCCACCCTGGATGGGGTCCCAGCATGGCACATACTCTGGGGTATCATGGAGCTACATGCTAAGACTAGCCGACCCCTCCTGGGCACAGCTCCCTTTCGCGGGTGAGGGCCAAGGTTTGCCTGCATGGCACAGCCAGCAGGTGGATGGAATGGGACTGAAGCTAGATTCCTCAAAGTCCCCCACCCCGCGCCCTCACCTGCGGCTCTGCACTCCAGTTTTAAAAACTTCTAAGCAAGCAGAAGAAAAGCTTCCCAAATGAAAGAAATGCACCACCCTTTAGCGGGGATCCAAACCTCTGAGGCCACTTGTCAGCCTCTCAGAGGTGTGCATGGGCGTTAACAGGCTCTGTGGTAGCAGGACTAAGACCCTGTATGCTAGGGGCTGCAAGCGTCACTCCAGCTCAAGGACAGCCTGGGGCTTCCAGAACAGAAGTGGCCCTGTGTGTCCTGGGTCAGGCTGGCCGGGCCATGTGCATGCGAACAATTTGGAATGAATGACTGAAAACGGTACCAATGGGCTGTCTGAGCTTCCCTGCACCCCACAGCCTCAAAGCTCCATTCCCCCCCCCCCAGTTCCACCCCTGTTCTGGCTGCCCTGGCCTCCCTGGCTGCTCCTCAAACCCACCGACTCAGGCTGGGGCCTTGGCCTCCGCTCCCTCCTCCCTGGAATTCAATTCTTCTCCGGCCCTGAGCAAGGGCATGAGGACCCAGATGTGCTGATCAAAGGTATCCAGCCCAACTGCAGTCGATTTGAAAGGAAAACACTTTGATTCCCCAGCTACAGAAGAAAGCCGTTCCCACGGTTTTTTACTTCAGGCCTGGAGTTTGTCCTCCAATTTAATTCTGGCATCTCTAAGCTGCGCCGTTTTGAAGGACCTTCTGAAGGGCTCTAGCGAAGACACTGGCCCTGGCTACTGGTTTGTCCCTGAGCACAGTTCCCAGGGTGCCACAGAGTCAGGACACTGGCTTGGAAGGCCGAGGCCAGGCGGCAGGCCCCGGAAGGTGTCCTTTCGACAGAGTGTGTCTGCTGGAGCCTTTAGCCCAGATGGCCCACTCACACTGGACCTCGCATCTGTCAACACCACTGAGTCACACATATCCAGATGTGGGTTGGCTCCGAGCCCTTTCCACAGCCTGTCCCCAGGCCTCGCATGGCTCTTCAGGGACACACACCCAGCGCAGTGTCAAGGGCTTGGTCCCATGTAACTGGGTTGGTGTGTTTATTTATACCTGTGACCTCCCTTTCAGCTGGGGAATCTTGGGGTCCGCAGGGGACAGGGCATCTGGCCACACCCACTTCTACCCTCCAGAGGCTGGTCAGGGTGGGTGGGAGCTTGCACAAGGCCTGCTGAAGGGGAAGGGGCGGGAGGAGGCTGGGCTTCCTTCTCTGAGTGGGGTGAGTGGCACAGAATGGAAGGAGCAGCTCTCTTGGTGCCCACTCAAAGGCACACCGCTGGGAAGTGAGCCAAGGGACAACTTGAAGCAAGTAGGGGCTGGGGAGATAGCCCAGAGGCATGAGCACCTACCTGGCAAGTGCAAGGCCCCTAGTTCAATCCTGGCTACCAAATAAATAAGTAAACAGGTGGGGTGCAAGGAATTCCCTGGGGGAGACACCAGAGAGGGGCTCTGGCCCAGAGGTTTCCTGAGGAGAGGCCCCTGGAACTGGATCATTGCTCTTTTTGTGAATTATAATTCTCCAGGTCTCTCCGCTGCTGCTGCCGCCCTGTAGAAGTGGAACAGACTCACTGCAAACCACAGGGAAGGATCAAGAAGGCGGACTTGTCTGCGATTCGCCACCCTGACAGAACAGCCTTGCGCATTTTGATGTCTTTCTTCCCCATCTCTTTACGGAGCTGAACTTTGAAGGAAGAAAAGAGGTGGAGGCTGCTGGGTGGGGGAGGGGCGTGGAGCCGGGTGGCCAGCACCAGAGAGCTCTTGGGTAAAGCTTCTAGAAGTGTGGTGGGGGGCACTGAGCGCTAGGGCTCGCGCGGCTGGCAGGGGCAGGCAGGGGCGTGCAGGAGAGGCGGGAAGCGGGGCATCCTGGGAGCCCCCTGTGGGAAGCAGAGAGACTGTGATCTGTGACTGCATGCCCACTTTGTTTTTCTTTTTGGTCTTCTTGAGACAGGCTCTAGCAAAGCAGCTCAGGCTGGCCTTGGGCTCACTTTGTAGCCCAGGCTGGTCTCCGACTCACACCGACCCTCCTGCCTCAGCCTCCTGAGCGCTGGGATCGCAGGCACGCACCGTCACAGCCAGCCTTGTCTTTGCACTTTACAAAGCAGTGCAGAGGCGAACCCCGGGGTCCCAGTGAGTCTTCCTGAGCCCCTAAAACTCCTTCACCTCAGTGACTGTCCCTGTGGGCAGCTCCCCTCCTCCCTCAGCCTCCCTTCAACACACTCCAGCTGGTGGAGTGCCCCCCCAGGGGGGTGTGGCTGTGGTACCCATGATGAGACAGTCCGTGCCGCTTGATGGAGCCATCCTGCTTGCATCACCAGTGGTTCAAAGCTGCCTGGCGGCGGAGAGACCCATGATGTACAGGCCCACAGTGCATGTGATAGAATATGACTGCGCCTGGCTACCGGGTACAAACCCTCCACATCAAGCTGTTTCTGCCTTTGACCCTGACCCTGCACTCTGCCCTCTTTTGGCCCCCCAGGCTCCCCAAGCCTGTACTTTTTTTTTTTCCCAAGCCTGTTCTTGCTGCCTTTTCGTTCTCTGCTTTTCTTGTACTGTCCACCTAGAAGAGCTGGATGGCCCATTCTTGGCTCTGCCCACCCTGGGGTAAACTAAAGGTGGGCAGGGCAGGGGAGTGGACAGAGGGCATCACAGAGAAGGTAGCCTAAGAGTATGTGTTTGACAGGCAGCTCAGATGTCACCAGGTGGGCGTCACTAGGACAGAGACCTTCCCAGCCAGGGAGATCACAGGAATGAAGGCCTGGGGGTGTGACAAGTGACCAGCTTCTCCCAGGGCATCTAGCAGCGGCTCAGAGGCTGGTGTCGCACTGGGGGCAGGAGCTGAGGAGGGATGGGCAGCCCAGGTCGCTCAGGGCCTTAGCTCTGCTGGCCGAAGGCTGCTGCCGTCAGGCTCCACGGGCCTCCTGCTCCTTAGCACATCTTTGTGTCCCTAGTGGATTCAACAGGCAGGCACATCTGACGTATCATACGCGGCCTACAGTGTACAGAAATATGTCCTCCCTCTGAGCTCTGATAAGCAGCACAAGCCCGGACTCACCCAACGGTACCAGGAGCAGCCCACCCGGAGGGAGGCCACCCTGCCCTGGCCATCGGCAGCCAGCAGGAGCTGGCCCTGGGCTTTGGAGGGCTCTGGCTCCGGCCTCCTCTTTCTCTAATACTGCAGGAGCAGACACCCTCTTTGGCTTCTTCCCGCACTCTGGGCAACTCCTGGTCCCTAGACCTAAGTAAGCCCCAAGGTGCTGCCACTCGTCAAACAGACCCTTAGGTGGGTGTTCCCAAGCTCCAGCCAAGACACCACGGGGTCCTGGTGGCCAGAGTCCTTCCTGCTCTGGGCCCACGGGAGCTGCTGTTCTGGCAACATCAGGGCTGCCATACATCAGTCTAGGTCTTAGGACAGTGAATCACTAGCACTGGGGGGCTGGCAGGCCATGGCGAGATGCGTGGCCCTGCTGGGACGACCACCTGGACCTCCTCCTCCTCCTCCTCCTCTTCTTCTTTTTTTCCCCTGGGAATCAAATTCACTACCTCAACGCTTGCCAGGCAGGCACCAAACTGCTGAGCTATTGCCCTGGCCCTGGCCACCTAAGCCTTTGTCCGCTCTTGCCACGGGCACCCCATCTCCACCTGCTGATGACCCCTGGGGCTGTCTGTGGCCATTATACTTTCCTGAGCATCCCCTGGGGGCCAGGGCCCTGCTAGGAACCAGGGACTTGAAGCCACACAAGTTCATGCAGTTCCTGCCCTGTGGACACTCACTACCCAAGGGGACATAGGCCCTGCAGGCCTAATGGCCACACACATGAGTCCACAGCCCAAGCAGGAAGCCCCTGAAGCACCCGGTGTCACTAAAGAGGTCACTGTAGGATCATTCACTGGGCTACTCCTCAGCAAGAGTCTGCAAACATGTCCTCCATGGGCAGGGCTGGGCAGGACACATTGCTGGACTTTTTCCTGGGCCTGTGAACAAGTTGGTGTAGCCCTGTTCCAACAAAGCTTTATGGATATGGAAACCTGAACTTTGTGACATTTTCACATGCCGCAAAATAGTATTCTTTTTATATTAGGGAGTGTCGCAAGCAAGGATATGCTTGAGACATTTGTAAGAAAATGAACACACCTTGGGACCATGCTCTTAAGGGAAATAAATAAGGCACATATGTGTGAATACCAAATTATTTCTTTGCTATGAGAAACCTAAAGGGTAAATGAAGACCAACCGGAGAAAAATGTTCAAATAGGGAGGGAAACAAGAAAGAGGAAAGGGGGAAAGGAAAGAAAGAAAGAAAGCTCCCAGCACCTAGGAGGCTGAGGCAGGAGGATTGATATGAATTTGAGACCAGCCTGGGCTACAAAATTGAGCTCAAGGCCAGCCTGAACTGCATAGTGAGACCCTGTCTCAAAAAGACAAAAAAAAAAAAAAAAAAAAAAAAAAAAAAAAAAAAAAAAAAAAAAAAAAAAAAAAAGACAGGAAAAAAGAAAGGAAAGCATGGAAATAAAGGTTGGGGAGCTAGCTCAGTGGCATAAGCATCTGGTAGTTAAGCGCAAGGGTCCTGAGTTTGATCCCCAGAAAGAAAGAAAAGAGAGAGAGAGAGAGAGAGAGAGGAAGAAAGAAAGAAAAAGAAAGAAAGAAGGAAAGAAAGAAAGAAAGAAAGAAAGAAGGGGAAGCAGGGTTGAGGGGAAGAGGGCAGGAAAATAAGTTATATCATGTACAAGTATAGGGGCTGGGGAGATAGCTCCGAGGCACAAGTGCCTGCTGGGCAAGTGCAAGGTCGTGAGTTCGAACCCTGGTCCCACAAAAAAAAAAAAAAAATCATGTACAAGTATAAATTCTTTATAGTGGGGCCACCCAGATAGCTCAGCAGATTAAAGCACTGGGGCATTGAGGTGGCGACTGAGATTGGGTGTGGTGGCACACACCTGTAATCCCAGCATTTGGGAAGCTGAAAACAGGAGAATCACTAGGAGTCCAATCTACACAGCGAGACCCTGTGGACCCTGTCCTAAATACATTAAAAAAAAAAAGTTCTCTACGATGAATGTGATAGTTACATATGTCTAAAATGTACCAGCAACATCTAACGTAAAAGTATTCTTTTGATCTTTTTTTCCCAACCATCCATAACCCCCAGATAGTAGCAAAGGAGGCAGAGGGCTGGATTTAGCATGAGGGTCCCAGTCTGCCGCTCTTGCTCTGTGGCAAAAACAAGCTTGCGCCACACCCTCAACTCCATGTGACTTGCAAAAGGCAAAATGTTGAATGAAGGCAGCACAATCCAAAAGAATACACACAGCGTCATCCCAAAGATGCCAGCCCCAAACACGGGCAAAGTAGGCAGGGCTACAGCTCAGGGAAGAATGCTGGCTCTGGGCTTCACCGTCAGAACCAAAAAAAAAAAAAAAAAGCAAGTCTATGTGGTTTAGTGAAGTTCTAAATAATAAAACAACAATGACATGTCAAAAATGATTACCTTAACATGAGATGATAACCCCAAGTCCACTCTCTGAGACAGTATCTTGCAAAGAATGTTCTGGAACATTCTAGAATGTTCCCTTCTGCTTTAGCCTGTGTAGCAGCCACACAGAACTTTGCTGTATAGCCTTTATTATTGGGCACTGCACTTTTCAGTACTATTCTTCACAACCACAAAAAGAAGAAAGCAAAGAAGATAGGACAGGCCCCTGAGCCCTCACCTGGCAGGCATCTGTAATCCTCCAGGAAGGGTCTTGCATGCTGCTGCTCTGTAGGACTCACCACTCAAACAGAACTTCTCACCAGCCCTTCCCCAGGTTCTGTCTCCTGCCGTCCTAACCTTTCTTCGTGCTGTGTGCCCCCCTACCCCGCTGCGCTCACCCCTGCCAGCTGGCAGACAAGCCTTTCCGGCACTCCCGGGCCCCACCCCCATCCGCCTCTGCCTCCTGAGCTCTCTATTAGCATTAGACAAAGATGAAAAGCAGAGAGCAACGGTGACAGAGACTGGAGCATCGAGAAGGGAGGCAGGAAGCCCTGGCCCGGAAAAGAGCATCAAACATCATCTGGACAACAAAAGGAGCGAGCCCACCCGAGGTCAGAGCAGAAGACTGCATCAGCCCGGGGTCCTGTTCTCCGGGGCAAGTCCCACAATTCCGAGCTGGTGGAGCACGGGGCCTGTGGTTCACCCTCCTCCACACATCCTGGGCAAGAGCTGATCCTTCCCAGTGGGTATTTGAGAAATCAGTACAGCCCAGAGTTCTGGAAGGGCACAGCAGGAGAAGGGAACTGACATTCTGGGGAAGACGCTGAAGCCCAGAAACGTTAAGTGAAAGGCCTAAAGGCACACAGCCTTTCAAGAGGAAAGACGGGTCTTCAACTCAGGAGTGGCCACCCCAAGTCCTTGGGGTTCCTGGGCCTGGCAGAAGACTGTGAAAGCAGCAGCGCTTGCCAAAGGCTCTGCAGAGGACAGCAGGCCCAGGTCCAGTTCCCAGCAGCGGCAGCAGCAGCAGGAGGAGGAGGGCTGATGGCAAAGAGGCTGCATGGACAGCCATCTGTGGGCTTAGGAAGGTGCCTTGGGTTCCACTTGACCCTGCTGGCTGCTGACATAATGGCATTAAGTGCCTGCCAGTCCTCAGGATGTCCTGTGGCAGGCTGGGCAGTATTATGGTACCCATTTAACAGATGAGGCAACTGAGCCACAGCAATGTTAAATTACCCACCCTAGGGGCTGAGGAGATAGTTCTGTGGCACAAGTGCCTGCCTGGCAAGTGCAAGGTCATGAGTTTGAACCCTGGTCCCGCAAAATAAATAAATAACCCACCCAGGGCCTGAGGCAGAGCTGCTGCAAGCCCCTGGGCTGCATATCTAATCCTGCATCCTGTTGTGTCCTGCCGCATCCTACCATGGTCCAAAGACACGGAGGGGACACTCAGTGAGGACATTGAGGATGTCCTCAGGGCCACCATAAGGCTGGCCACTGCAGGTTGTAGCTTGCAGTGGGGCGGGGCAAGGCTGGAGGAGGTGGGTTCCCTGGGGCCTTCAAACCCCAAGACAGGCAGGAATGTGGGAAGGGGTGAGGGGCAGCACCCAGAGAAGGGTGTGTGCTTGCTGCTGCACTGGGGCTCAGGAGCCTGTGGGGTGCTTTCCTGTCTTATGAAACAGCAGGAAGCCTTTCTCTTTCCTATAACGTTTGTTGCAATATTGCACACACACACACACACACACACACACACACACACACACACACATACACACAATCTCTTTTTGCAGTTCCTGCTGTTACAAAAGCTTTTTCTATAGAGGCAGCAGCTGCTCTAGGCCAAGCCTCTTCCAGCCCAGGTGGGGGCTTCAGGGACAGTGGGACTGCACAAACAGAAATGATGAGGGTTGGGGGATGGAGTTAAGGTGACTAAGGGGGGGGGTCTCAAGGGCGCTGTCGCCACCAAGCCTCTGGCCATCTTCACCCTGAGGGTGCAGCAGGTACCTGGCTGAGAGCCCCATCAAGGCTAATTCATAATCCTCAAGATCACTGTTTACACTATAAATACAGGTGTGTGAGGGGGGTGACAGAGTGGGGACAGCGACAGCTCCCAGAAGCCTCATAAAATTCCACAGGATACGAAGGAGAAGCATGAAACCATGCCGAGCGAGCAAGGCCTGCCATGGTTTGGATCTAAGCCACCCAGCTTCCAGGAGCCTGGGGCCTGGAAAAGGGCCCCAGAGCTGCCTGATGTCCTAAAATACTCTGTTGTCTCTTTAAGAGGTGGGAGGAGACACCACCTGCTCCCACGGCCTTGACAGTTCTGGGCCCTGGGCTGCTCTGCTCCAGGTGGCCTCCCCTTTTCCCCTGGTAACTATACCCAGGTGGCTCTGTCCCTTGCTGGCTTCAATGTGAGAGGGAGTTCCACAGCACCTGAGGTCCGCTGGGCAGGCATCGGAGCTGTCCCTCCCCACACTCCACCCCACCACACAACGCCCACCTCCTTGTTTAGGGCTGGAAGGCCCAGCTAGGCCAGGGGAGAGGCGCCTGTCAACCTGGCAGTGAGGGTCCCGCACTCCTTCAATAGCCACCTTGGCAAGGCATTAGCTAAACACCTCCTTGGTCCCTGAAGGCTTCCCCTGTGAAGTCGGTGATGTTCAAACAGCCAGCATCAAGTCCCCTGAGACAAGTCCCCAGGAATTAGCTGCACGACCAGATGAAAGGCGCTCTGATTGTGTGTGTGTGTGTGTGTGTGTGTGTGTGTGTGTGTGTGTGTGTGTGTGTAAAGGAGAGAGAGAGAGAGAGATTGAGACTGAAATTGGAGACAGACAGTACCTGTCAGCTGCAGGGTCCAGGACATAAGGAACAACGCGAGGGGTCCGGCAGCCATGAGGGTCCGGGCTGGAGCCTGCCTCCTCAGAAGCCTGATCTCCATCTGGGGCCGCCTCGTCTGGGGTACTGTGGGGCCAGTGTGCCTCCTTCCTCTTTAGCTACTGGAAGAGACAGCCCACATCGGGCCACACAGTTCCCTTTTGTGTTCCCACAATCTCCTCCTAGGCTACCCTTCTGCTTCTCTGAGGCTTCCCTGGCTCCCCCGTGCTGGAACCCCATGCTTCCCCTCAAAGTGGGAACAACCAGGTGGGCCCTCGACTGGTCCAGGCCACATGGCAGGACAGAAACTGGGCTCTGGGACCTGGAACTCAGATGGGCTTCGGCTTCCCTCAGTCCCTCTCACAGAGGCCCTGTCCAGAAGAGGGCACAAAGTTTCCATGAGTTGGGGCTGGGGAGATAGCTCCAAGGCACAAGTGCCTGCGGGGCAAGTGCAAGGTCGTGAGTTCGAACCCTGGTCCCACAAAAAAAAAAAAAAAAAAAAAGTTTCCATGAGTGACCTCCAGTCCCAGGTTAGGGCTTCACCTCGGAGACAATTCTACAATGACCACACCCACGTCTCCACAGACCTCCCCTCTGAGGAAGCGCTGTGAGAATTCCTTGGCACTATGCTACCAAGGAATAGAGCACTGAGGGGACAGGAACAGGGGTGAGCTGAGGGGTACAAGTCACACATTTCCAGCCCTAGAGAAGCCCCAGTGCCTCCTGGGACAAAGGGCAAGCTGCCATCATGTGCCTGGAAGATGCTGGAGGACACCGCCCACCTCAGCCATGACTCCTCCCCATGGCTTCCCTCAGCCTTGGCTCCCCAGTTCCCCCTTCCCCCTGCTGTGAGACACGGGAGCTTCCTCTCCATCTGGCTCCAGTCTCAGCCCTGCCCTCCCCCGCAGAGGGACGGTTGGTGTCAGCTGCCTGGGTCCCTCTACAGCAGACTGGGAGACCTGTTCCCCCCGGGGCCAGATGGGGTACGGGCTTAGCATCTGCCTGGGTCAGGAGTGGTGGGGGTGCTCAGAGGTCCAGCTGCAAGGAGGCCGTCCACAACCTGCAGAGAATTAAGCTTCTCTTCAGGGCCCAGAGGAGAAGCTGTGGGCCTGCAAGTCGAGGCAGCCTGCCCGGGGCAATTCTGTGGGGCTGGATTCTGGAGGCCAGGCTGGGCCCTGCCTCAGACTTGCTTGCTAGCCTCCTCGAACACATCTGGACTCCTCCCTGGCTGCAGCCCTGGAATGTCACCGTGGACCCCTTCACACATGAATGATGGAGGCAAAGGTGTGGGAGCTGGGAAGGCGGCGAGAGGGAGCGGGGCCACCCACCAGGTGACAGAGACGGATGCACACAAAGTGTCCGGGCGCACAGGGGCGGGCCGGGACCCCAGCAGTATCGACTGTTGATCCATCACGGCAGCGCATGATGGCACGTGTTACAGCGAGACACCGATAATCGGCTTCCCGCGGCTCCCCAGCTCCTGGGGGGAGCGGCTGTCTAAGCACCTCAATGCCATGGTGATAGACGTCCTGTTAATGCCTGGGTGCGCAGGGAGCATTGTGAAGGCATCAGGCTGTGCCTCTGCAAGTCTCACTCCGGCTTGGCACTGGGAGGTGGCCGAGCGCCAGGTGGCACAGAAACTTGGGACCCTGCTCTTCCAATGTTGGCGCTGCCCCCCGTGCCTGCCCATGTGCCAGTCTCCTGCTCTGTCTGTCTGCCACTACTGCTGTGCACCCGCCCAGCTCCTCTGACCCTGAGCATGGCCCGTCGCGTGCCTAGCCAGCCGCTTGCTCTGTGTCTGCCACCTCAGAGGGCTTTGTGGCTGACACAGGCCAGCCAGGGTGGATGGATCCCTGCGCAGAAGCTGTGAAGGGGACTGTCGCATGTAGCACTGCACCCAGGAGGCTCCCGGCCACCTTGCTGGGCTGGCTAGACTCTGGGCCTGGTTGGCATTGGCCTCTGGGAAGGGCACAGCCCCAGGTTTGTGGCACCCAGGTCCAATGAAGCCAGCACACTTCACCCATGGCAAGGTGGGTCAGAACAGGCCCTCAGGGCCAGCTGCGGGCCAAGGGCCTTTACTCTGCTGACCACAGTAACTATCACTGCAATCCTGTGAGGCAAGCTCTCCATTTGGTGCCACTGTACAAGTGAGGAAACTGAGGCACTGGAGGTTAAAGTGACTCCTGCCACTGCCCTAGCTACCTCTCTAGCACAGCGAGATGGCAGGGGAAGGAGGGGATTTTATTGGGGTGAGGGGAGGAAGGGCACCGGTGGGCTCCAAAGAGCAGCGAGCAGGCCTGATGGAGGAGGAAGGGATCGAGAAATGGTGGGGCACACGTGGCTGTGTCCCTAGGGGTCTCCCTACACCGAGACTAGAGCCTCCCCAACAGGGCGGCGTCCCTGGCCTATCCTCAGCTTAGCACCACAGACGCACATGCAGCATGCACCGTGTACCAAGAGCAGAGGTTCAGAGCTAAGTCTGCTTGGCCTGCGCCTCAGCTTCCTGTGTGGCAGGTGCGTGGGACGCAGAAGCGCTGAGGAAGGACCCAGGCCTGCCACCCAGCCTCGGAAGTCACCTCCTCCCTCCCCGAGCCTCGAGCTCCGAGTGGGTGCAGGGCCCTCTAATCTGAGCTGGGCGCTCCAGGGATCTCTAGGCACGTCCTTGGGCCCCACTCTGTTTCCCTCCAGGGTCCCACCACGGAGAGGGAACCTCCTGTAGCACCCGGGCCCAACGCAGGGTCCCCTTTCTAGCCACCTTCACTCTTAAACAGGGGCCGCGCTCTCCGTTGTCTGAGGCAGACAAGGCCACTGGAGGCCACTGCCGTGCAGGTGACAAGAAGCCCGTGGTCTGTCCTGGTGGAGCTCCAAGCACCTTTTCCCTTCAGGCTGCCCAGTATTTCTGGCGTTTCGCAAGCCGGCCCTTCACATCAGGCCCAGGCTGGCGAGACCGCTCTGACCACCGCTCCTCCTGCGGCTGCAATCAGGGCTCCAACCTCTCCATCGGGGAAATACGCGACCTGCTGGAGTCGGAGTCTCACGCTCGCGCTGCGGCCCACCGTGCATCCATGGGACTCAAGCCTTTGGCGCCACTGTGGCCCTGGAAGAGACTAACCCCGGCCAGGCGGCCAATCGCTGGAGGTCCTGTAGGGCGGCAGGGGCCAGGGCCACCAAGGCCTGTCTTTGGCGTCCTACCCGAAGTCCTATCCGCTTCCCTTCCCCGCCACCTAGCCGCCCAGGGTTGTCCCGTGCCGACGGCGCCACCTGGTGACAGACTCGGGAACTCCCTCCCTGGAGGTTTCCTCTCGCCCTAGGCATCCCACGCCGCCCGAGGCCACCAAGCTGCGAAGTCAGGCTCCAGGTCCAGCGGCTGCAGCGTGGGCCGGCGGGAGGGGGGACCCGAAGCCTAGTAGGCGGGAGGCGTATGCAGGGCGTGGCGCCCGCAGGACCTTACGCCCGCATCCCCGCCAGCAGCCAGTGGAGGGCGCTGTGCGCTCCTTCGGCACTGCTGCCAGGCAGATCCTTGCCAGCCCGCGCAGCACCCCGTAATCCCAGCAGGGCTCCTAAGGGCGGCGGGGCGGGGGCCAGGGTCTCACTATGCAGCCTCTCGGGTCTCCCGCACGGCGGGGACCGCACCTTCGCAGCGCGGGCCCCATTGCAACCCTGGCCTCAATCTCTCCTCCCACCCCTTCTTTTTCCCCTCCCATCCTCCTTCGCCTCCTCCTCCTCCACTTCTTTCCTCCTCTCCCCCTCCCCCCATCCTCCAGGGCCCTAGAGGGATCCTGAGCCACCCCTGCCGCTTGCACGGCGGTGGGGGCGGGGATGGGTGTGTATGTCGCATCCTCTCCACTGATAAGGAGAGGAAGCCTAGTATGTAAGGGGTTTTGCCAAGAAGCCAGTGCTGGGCGAGGGAAAGGGCACTTGGCGAGAAGGCGTTGCCGGCGCAGGATTCCCGCTCCGCCTTGACCTTCAGCCCCGCCTTTTTTTTTTTCTGGGCTGGAGACTCAACCGAGGGCCTTTGCACCAAGCTACCATTGCACGGTTTCTGTTTCTGTTTTGGGGTTCTGGGAAACAAGTTCTCACTGCCTGGTCCACACTGACCTTGAACTCCCTGCGTAGCCAAGGGTAGCTGAGTTCGTGGATCAATCCCTCCACTTCAGCCTCCCGGGTAGTGGCAGGGGTGCCCCATACTCTCAGCTACATTCCTTGTGCCTTGTGTAGATGCTGGGGGTCGGGGGTGTGGGTATGAGAGAATGGGACGGGTCATCAGGAACAGCGTGGGTCTGGGAAGGGGAAGAGGCAGCCACGGCCCTGGAGAGGGGTGGTTGGGAGGAGAGACCCTGCTCTGACAGGTCTGGGAGGACATGGGGGCTGGTAAGGGTGAGGGGCAGGAAAGGGGGCCTCTCCAGGCCTGCCCCTCCTGCTGGGGCAGCTGTTCTTAGAGCAGGGGGCTCTCCGGGGTGTGACCCCTCCGCAAGCCCCGCCCACTCCCCTCCTTCCCCTGGCTGCTCCCCTTCCCCCAAGCACACCTCAGTTTGGGGATGGGGACTGCACAGTTTGCTCAGAAGCGGTGAAGACTTGGGCGACACCTTTGCTTCTTGCAGGGACCCGGGAGTCTCCTCCAGGGATGCAGCATGAAGATGGGGCCGCTCATTCAACAGACTCCAGGTGCTGGGCATTGCCCAGGTCAGCTTGTCCTGGGTGCCACCTGAAGGGCCAGAGCTGGCCCTGTCCACCTCAGGTACAGTGGGAAGGGCCTGGATTAGGTCAGTCACCTCCTTCAGGGGGTCTGGGAGAGGCTGGCAAAGGCCAAGAGGCTGAGGAGGTGCAGGGTATTTTCGGGATAGGCTTTGTCACCAAGGCCTGGGCCACCACTGCTGGGCCTAGCCACTGTCTAAGGTAAGGGCGAGATGCGAAGAGGTGGCATAAGGACAGAAGGGCCTTGGCCTGTCTTCGCAGTCACCTGTGAAGGGGGCACCACTGTGTCCACGCTGTGCACAGAGGCGCGGGGAAGTCACTTTCCTCAGGCCACATAGCATGGGAGGGTGAGACTGGATCAGAACCCAGCCCTGGGGCTACTGGTGCGAAAGCCCAGGACAACTGCTGGGATGTCTGCGTCTCTGTGGTCCTTCGCCTCTGACTCCCCTTCCCTGGGGACAGGGACTCCATTTACGGGTACCCAAGCCCATACAGGACCAAATGGATAGATGGACGGATGGACAGATGTGTGAGTTTGGCCCCACACAGGAAAGAGCTAGCAACACAGTGACAGTGCTTTAGTGAAGCAGGCCTCAGGTCCCTCCCAGGCCACCTCCTGAGGGTGCTACCTTTGTTTGCATTTAGAGAAATGCAGGAAGGCACTGCACTGGGAGGACCACCAGATAGGGAGGTGACCCTAGGGGGGGTTCCCTGCAACTACACGTGGTGGGGCACACATCAGGCCCAGATGGGCACAAGGGTGAGGGGTAGGGTCTGAGGGGCTGGGGCCTCCAGGTACTATACACCCAGAGCCCGCAGGGAGGGCCGCAATGGACCCTGCTTTATATATAGGCACAGCCTGACAGTGACCCCGAGAAGAGCAAGTCACCCAGCCTCCAGGAGTGAGTGTGTGGCAGAACCAGGGCTGGGGCTAGGTGGTGCTGGGCCCCAGCCCCTCTCTTCTCCAGGCACCATTTGTCGTCCTCCCCGCCACCCCCCAACCCTCCCACCCCACCCCGGCACTGAGGTGTGGTGAGCAGGGCTAAACAAAGTTATGGAGTCTCAGGCTTCCAGGGTGTGTGTGTGTGTGTAAGAGAGAGAGACAGACAGAGAGACAAAGAGAGAGGCAGAGAGAGAAAGAGAGAGAGAGAGAGAGAGAGAGAGAGAGAGAGAGAGAGAGAGAGAGAGATGTTTCTAAGGATTGAACCCAGGGCCTTTGCATGGAGCTACACCTCACACCTTTTAAATTTTTTCTTTTGAGACAAGGTCTGGATAAATCACTACGTTGCCCAGGCTGGGCTCCTAACTTTCCATCCTGCCTCGGTCTCCCCGAGTGCCAGGTGTACACCACCACATGTGGCTCGCTACGCAAGTTCTAGGAACCACTCATTAAAAAACAAGACACAGTTGCAGGCCTGGAGAGAGAGCTGGGTGGTCTAAGCCCTTGCCTGCGAAGAGTGAGGACCTGGCTTCAATCTCCCGCACCACATGCTGTGCTGGCCCCGTGAAACCAGACGTGGTGACCTGTGCCTGGAATCCCAGCACTGGGAAGGCTGAGACGGGAAGGCTGCTAGGAGTCTGAGCTAAAGAAAATATTTTTTAAAAATTAAAACAAAACACAGTGACAAAACCAAAACTAGGCTTCATAGTATTAGCCTGCCACTGCCTTCTAACCAGGATCGAAATCACACAAATTATAAAACATTCAGCTCTGAAAAGCAACAGGACAGTGAGCCTTAACTGTAGGGCTTTCTGCATGGCAGAGATTTCATAAGGCCATGTTCTTTTTTTCTGTCTTTTTGAGACAGGGTCTCAATATGCAGTTCAGGCTGGCCTTGAACTCACTTTTGTACCAGGCTGGTCTTGAACTCGCACCAATCCTCCTGCCTCAGCCTCCCAAGTGCTGGGATTATAGGCACGCGCCACCAAGCCTGGCCCTGTAAGACCATATTCTATGAGGAAAACGTTCTTTGAGCTTCCTTAGACCTGGGGCTGTGCACGCTGAGGGCGTAGGCAGGGTCGACCTCCCCATGAGCGCAGGGGCTCATCCTAACCCAGTGTTGGCGGACCTGTGGTACGCATGCCACAGCGGACACGAACAGCCACCACATGCCAACAACCAAGCATTGGATAACAGGGAGGCTGAGGCAGGAGGATTGTTGCCTCCTTGGGCCAGCGGGAGGCGGCTGCCCAGCCCCTGCCAGCTTTCTGTCTCACCACGGCGATCTCCACCCAACAGTCCTTCCGGGTAGGGGTGCCTTTGGGATCAAGCTTCTCCCTAACTATGGGACCTGGAGCATCCGACCAGCTCCTTCCTCCTTGGCAGGGTGAGAACAGCTCACAGCCCCACTGCAAAGGTGCCCTGAGAGCCCGATTGGCGGCCCACGTCACCACTGCAGGGCCACCTGGGCTACCGCGAGTCAGTGCTTCCATAGGTGGGTGTTCCAATTATTTGGGGGTCTTCTGGGGCAGCCCCAGAGCTCCCCTGTTCCCAGGCATGGACAGGGGCCGATTTCTTCCGATCTTCTTGAAGTTCAGAGAGCATGCAACCCGGACCGGAGCCTGTCCCTGTCCCCTGCTGTCCCAGAGCCTGGGCCTCGCTGGCCACCACAGCATTACGCCGCAGAGGAGAGACCAGGGCGGGTCCCTCAAGCCGCTCCCCCTGCTCGGAGAACCCAGCCCTCACTTTGTCTCCATCCCCGGCTCCTTCCTGGCCGCACGCATCTGCGTCATCCGCCTTTCATCCATTTTCTGAAAACTCTCACACCTGGTCAAGAATGCAGGGCTGCCCTGTGGGTCCCGCCCTGAGCTGCTCCCTGGGGCGCCCCGCTGCTTCCCGCCTCAACCTTGCGGCCAGCGTTCTGCGGGCGTATTTAGTAATAAGCTTTCCCCTTCGGTGGCAAATCCCAGACTTAAACAGCAATTTGCAACCATTTTCTCCCCAGGCCTCTTGGGAGAGGTCTGAGCTGGACCGGAGCAGCTACCAGGGGAACAAGGAGAGGGTCCCTCTGGGACCTGTGGTGGCAGGGGTACAGGCTGGCAGTGGACACTGCCCAGGAGCAATGGGGGAGGGGCAGACAGAGGGGGAAGGGGAGGAGGAAAAAGGAGGAACTGGGGACAGGGTGACTCGGGGCCTGAGAAACCAAGCTGAGAAGCACAGTGAGCCTTAAATCCCAGAGAAGAAGCGCTATGCCCTTGATCCTTCTCTCATGGGCGCCCCACCCTGAACCCCACTGGGATCCCTGATCTTTGGCTGTGGGGCAGGAGACTCTGGGGGACTCAGCCCCACTGGTGACAGCCGCAGCCCAAGCCTGGCAGAGCCACCTGAGAGAAGGAAGGTATCCCTGTGGCAGGCTCCTGCTTACCTCCTCAGAGGAGCTGGGGACAGCAAGGGACAGTCCTGTCTGTGATGAAGCAGGGTAGTGACACCATTAGATGGCCCTGGCCTCTCTGAGTCTTCACACATGTCACAGAGTGAATTCCGTCCCCAAATGTGTGTCCAGGAGCTAATGCCCCCCTCTTCATCTCTAGCAATGGCCTAGATGCCTGTCAACAGATGAATGGGTAAAATGTAGCCTATCTATGCAATGGAACAGTATGCAGCTATGAAGACTGAAACTGACGTCTGCGGAAGGAGGGTTGCAACTTGAGACCACCATGCTAAACGAATGAAGCCAGAATTAGCAAGTTAAATAATGCATGTTTTGGGGCTGGCAGGATGGCTCAGTGGGCTAAAGCACCTGCTTAGGAAAGCTTAGGCGGCTGCAGGGACCACGGTCCGATCCCCGGCACCACATGCTGTGCCAGCCCCATCCTCAGGGCAGGCTGAGCTGGCCATTAAAAAAAAATTAATATTGCATGTTTTATCTTATATAAGAAACCTACTGGGGCTGGGGAGATAGCTCAGGGGCACAAGTGCCTACCTGGCAAGTGCAAGGTCCTGAGTTTGACTCCCAGTTACACACACACACACACACACACACACACACAAAGAAAGAAAGAAAACTACCATACAAGTAAGTAAATAAATAAAATAGAGATGACAAGAAACTAGGACCTTGCACTTGCCAGGCAGGCACTTGTGCCCCTGAGCTATCTCCCCAGCCGACTTTGCCTATGCTACCAAGACAGAAATGGGAGTTTCTGGACACCAACCCCAGAACCAGGGCCTGCCCCCTAAAGCTCAGCAAGATACAGTACCTGAGTGCTGTAGACCCACAAAAATGTTTCCATTTCCTAGCTGGGATGTGGAGCACACCTATAATTCCAGCACTCTGGGAGGCTGAGACAAAAGGATCTCTGTGGGTTTGTGGCCAGCCTGAGCTACATAGTGAGACTTTGTCTCAATTTTTTTTTTTTTTTTTTTTTGAGACAGGGTCTCGCTGTGCAGTCCAGGCTGGCATTGAGCTCACTTTTGTAGCCCAGGCTGATCTCTAACTCACACTGATCCTCCTGCCTCAGCCTCCCAGGTGCTGGGATTACAGGTGTGCGCCACCATGCCAGGCTTCAAAAAAAATTTGGTGGGGGGCTGTGGAGATAGCTCCATGGCACAAGTGCCTGCCTGGCAAGTGCAAGGTCATGAGTTCGAACCCTGGTCCCACCCACCCACACAAAAAAATTAATATAATAAATAAAACAAAGCCTGTCCCTTCCCTACCCTGCTCCACATCTATAGCATAGGTATGGCATCTGTTACACTACCTATAGCCCATGTCTGTCTGTCTGCCTGCCTGCCTGTCTGTCTGTCTTTGTCTTCCTCCAATTCCTAGAAAATCTAGCCACCATGGAGGTTGAGAATTTGATGTAGGTGTCTGAAAAGTTTCCACAGCCTGCCCCTGGGGGGCGCGACTCTCAAAACTGAAAGGAAACATACCCTGGGCCTCCTGAAATCTCCACATGCACGAAGTCACAGGAAAGCGCTTGTTGGAAAGTGAGCAGAGCTCAGGTGTCCTCAGATATAAAGTGGGGCGATATGAGATTGGTTTGTGCTCCTGGCTCGCTCTCCGCAGACCCGAGGCATGCCGACCGAGGGGCGCACCGTGCACTCAGGGTGTGCGGCTGCACCCGGCTCTTTCCTCGCCCTGCCGCTGCATGTGCACGGCGCTACTGAGGGACCTGCTAAGGACTCGGATATGGGTCCTTCCCCAGACAAGCCTTGAAGTGACATCACCCAGCCCCCAGGGACAGCAGCCTCGTGAGAGCCCCACCAAGGTGCCCCGACCTCCTGTTCGAAGGACACAGGACAGTGCTAGATTAGTGTTGCCTTCAGCTGAGCTTTGGGCCTGTCCCTTGTGGAGCAACGGGCAGCTTGTCAAACTCGGTGCAGTGCTGGGCCTGTGGCAAGCCCTGGGCCCGTGACCAGCGGTGGCCATCGGTGGGTGGCCACTGTGGCACAAGGCGGGTCCACAGGGCCAGCAAACAGAAACGTGTAACCCTGTGCCCCAGACTCTTGACGAAGCCCTTGATGCTATTCACTGTAAAATCCTATTAATGTTAGCAAGGGGTAAAGTGGGCTCAATAAGCGTCTTGATTACTTTCTTTTTTTTTTAAACCTTTATTTGTTTATTCACTCATTTTTATGGCCGGCTCAGTCCGCCCTGAGGGCAGGGCTGGCGCAGCATGTGGTGCCGGGGATCAAACCGCGGTCCCTGAAGCCACCCAAGCTTCCCCAAGCAGGCGCTTTAGACCACTGAGCCATCCCGCTGGGCCCAAGCGTCTTAATTACTTTCCTCATGTTGCTGGGACAAAATACCTGATGCCCAAAATGAAGGGAGGAAGTTTGTTCAGCTCACAGTTTGTGGAGGCTTCAGTCCTTACTCGGCAGGCTCCTAGGCAGAGTGGCACAGCATAGAGGGCAGCCCGCCATTCATGGCGGCAGAATGCAACAGAACAGCGAGAGCAACAGGGAGGAGCAGGCAACGGCAGAGGCCAGCCTCTCGGCATTACATTGCGTTCAGGCCGTCGGGGGTGTGGCGCACCCCGAATCCCAGCATTGGATCATGAACTAATCACAAACTGCAGGAGGCTTTGGGGAGAAAACTAGACGCAAATTGTGACCCTAAGCTATCACTTCACCAAGGAGAGGTGGTCCATGTGAACTGTTATGGTCTAGATCAAAATGTCCTCCAATAAGGGCTGGCCAGAGAGCTCAGTGGACTAAAGCCTTGGGCAGGCGCAGTGATTGAGGGCTGACCCCAGGCGCGCTGTGCTGGCACCGTCCCTGGGGTGCACTGAAACGACAGTGACTCTGAGACTGGGCATGGTAGCTCGCCTTAATCCTAGCTCTTGGGGGGCTGAAAACAGGAGGATTGCTAGGAGTCGGAACTGTGTAGCGAGACCCTGTAGACCCTGTACTAAAATACAAATAAACAAAGATCACACAGGAAGGAAAGAAGAACAGGGCAGAGGGAAATGGCAATACGGGCTGGTGAGATGGCTCCGCAATCTAAAGCACCTGCTTAGGCAAACGGAGGCAACTGCAGAGACCGCGGTTCGATCCTCAGCACTGAAGGCTGCACCAGCCCCACCCCCAGGGCAGGCTGAGCCAGCCATAATATAAACAAATAAAGAAAGTTGAAAAACAAAAAATGTTGCAAGTATACTTTTCTAGCATATCTTGCTATCAATTTTAAGCTCAGGACCATATAGGTGCTTAATTTGATTTTATTATTTTAATTTTCTGCTTGTAGCTTTCTTGAAAAATTATTTATTTATTTATTTACTTACTTACTTATTTATTTTGGTACAGGGTTTTGCTACACTGCACAGATTCTGTTTTTTTTTTTTTTTTTTTTTTTTTTTTTTTTTTTTTTTTTTTTTTTTTTTTTTTTTTTTTTTTTTTTTTTTTTTTTTTTTTTTTTTTTTTTTTTTTT